>JAAGNO010013004.1:0-18941 GCA_033439905.1 Ceryle rudis | reverse complement strand
TGTCAGTGGTGCCCTGGGATAGGACGAGAGGTGATGGTCGCAAGGGGAGACACGGGAAGTTCCACCTCAACAGGAGGGAACACTTCTTCCCTGTGAGAATGAGAGAGCCTGGCCCAGGCTGCCAGAGAGGTTGTGGAGTCTCCTTCTCTGGAGACTTTCAAGCCCTGCCTGGCTCTGTTCCTGTGTGGGCTGCCCTGGGTGACCCTGCTCTGGCAGGGGGGTTGGACTCGATGATCTTCAGAGGTCCCTTCCAATCCCCACCATTCTATGAGTCTATGTTTTTTTTAAGTGTCCTTTCTGAAAACTATTTTTTTCTGGTATGGAAAGCAACATGCAAGTAAACTCTTGCAGTAACAGCATATGCAAAGGCATACCCAGTAGCCTTTCCATAAGACAGGCACCAAGGCTGTAGTCTTTTCACTCTTACAATACAAATTCTGGCTGCAAAAGATTATCCTTCAGTAACTCAACCACAAAAAAAAACAGGCTGAGAGTCCAGCAGGACTTGCAGAGTCACCAGAGGTTCACCATCACCAGCGAGGTTTGTAGCAATATAAACTGGAAAAATCAAAGTACACTTTTCAATTTAACCACCACATCATAAACTCGAGATGGAAAGATCAGTCAGACCATGCCACTGCCCTTCCAGGGCTTTGCATCAGCACTGAGCTCTCCTGCGGTTCAAACTTCAGTTTCAGCCAGTTCTGGTTGGTTCTGAGTGTACAGAAGAAATGAAAATGCTTATGAAAAGTTACAGGTTCTTTGATATATGGATGAGAATTAAGTTCCTACACCCTTTCCCATGAGACTCCTGAACCGTTTCTGCAAATATTGTTTCATTGTAATGATTATTTGTAGGATGGGAGTGCAATGCCATTTTGCTCATTCCAAATTGATAACAAACAAGAAAAACACCACGGTAAAAAAGAAACCAACCACAAAACACCAAAGTTTTCCATTAGCTAGAAGTTTACATTAACCAAACGTCTGTTTGCCACTTTTCTGCTTACAAGTAAATGTAAGAGAGTTTCTGCTGCTTGACAGGGAGCAGCAGATGGGTTTTTTCCCCCCCTTTTGAGTTGATTTTAGTAAAATAGGGAAGAAAATGGGACTTCAGTAATTTCATGGAACAAGCAGATCTTAGAAGTTATCACCACTTTTTCTCATCAATTTAAATTATCCAGTTTAAAAGATCATTTATACTACTGAACTTACTTTACACCTCCTCTTTACAAAGGGTTTTTCCCATCAGAGTGAAACATACACACAAGTTTTTGCTGCTGAGATCTCCAGCACTTGAGAGCAACACCGAAGCCACCAGTGAAACCAGTGAAGGCAAGTAAGACGGACCAACTAGCTGCACGTGCTTGAACCAAAAAGGCTTATTTAACCCTGTAAATGTCACTAAGTAACACCTTCTGTTTCCACTTTGTATAATTACAGAGTGGAATGGAAAAAGAAATTCATTCCCAATACACTGAAGTGAAATAAACCACCAAACAGGGTAAAACTGCCCCGTGCAGCTGGATGTTGGATGTTACAGAATGGGCTTCAGTACAGAAAATTTATACCCTGGCTGCTGGTATGTTCTCCATCCCTGGGTACGTAGCAAATGAATGCCCCTGACTAATATCCTGGAGCAACTGGTTTACTCGGTGATGCCTAAAATTAGATCAGCTTGGCTTATGTAACAAGTATCAATAGTTATAAAACTGTTCCACTTTTAAGCAAACAAAAATACCAAAACCACCTCAGCAACTGAGTTCAGTCGCCCAGTGCAACACCTGTGAAGACACTCGTGTAAAGAGCTGATGTAGATGCAGACAGGCCGTTCCAGTACTCCCAGTCCTCCTCACCTTTGCCAGGAGGTTGCTGCACGACAGACAGTAAAGGGGCCCTCCAGCGAGCAGGGGAAAGCTGCTATGTGTGTTTTAAATGAAGCAGTGACTACATGAAGGCACTTTGCTGCAGCTCTAACTAGCCCGTGCAAGACGAAGGGAAATCTATTTCCCAAAATCCTGCAGCATCCAACATAAAGGGAGGACAACGGGTTGATCTGAGATGGCTCTTGGCTCCTGTGATGTAGAGCAACAAGCACAGTGGATGTCTGACCACAACCGAGTTTTTCCAAGATCCACTCCAGTACAAACCAACAGCAATGGCTGAACCAGCTCTGGGGACCTCGTCTCCTTTCAGGCTTCCACTTCCCTCTGTAACTGGTAAAGCAGCTACTGAAAGCAGCTCCTCCCATTCCCTCCTCCCAGTACATCACTACTGCTTCATATTTACACTTCCCCCAGGTGTCTGGACTCCTTCTCCCCGAACCTTCAGCAATACAAAGCAGCAGGTAAAATGAAGAACTAGTTGAGAGCACCATTTCACCTTCTGAGAAAAAAAAAGGTACGTTAGGGACACGGGCACAGCTCTACGTTGAAAGAAAAGTAAATGTGTATTACCTGTTATGACATTAACATCTGGGTACTGGCTTTCACCGAGGCTAACAGCCTTGCTGTCCCTCTCAAACGCCTCTCGAAGCTCTTTCTTAACCGCCGCTGAGCCGCACAACCGATACAGACCTACCACCTAGAAACAAAAACAACGGCCCCGCATCAGTCACCTTGCCGCAGAGGGGACTACGAGCTGGCATCAGGTGTTGGACGGCATCCAGCGTGCCACAAGAGGCACGGTTGGGACTGGTAAGGGAACAACGCGGGTGTTTTCCAGAACAGCTGCCCTGCTGAGCAGCGTTTTCTTGACAGGACATGAGTTTTAAATGGGAGTCGTTTAGTGCTTTGCTTTTACACCAACTCGGAAAACAGAGGAGTAAGAGATGAAACATCTAGTCTCTTCTTATCCCACTCAGAGCATTATTTTTACGAGTGTAATTAATTGTACAAGATAGAACTAGATCTTCAGCAGAAAGACTTGAGGGAATAAAGCACTTTGGGCTTTACGTATAGAGAATTACAGCGTACCAAAACACAGTTATTAACCATTAGCAGGAAAAAAAGAGCAGTCCTACAACTACCTACTAAAAATAACAACTGCTAGAAACCATTTTTTTTTCCTCTTTTGAATCCAACACAATAAACCAAAAGACTTTTGCTACACCATTAAGTTCCGCAGTAGCCAACATTTAAATTTCATTTTATACCAGTAAGCGGGGTGTCAAGAAAATTACGAATGCCCCATTATTACACCTCTAACAGGACAAAACACTGACTTCCACGGGTTTCAAGTTATACAAAAGCTTTATGAAAAACAAGGGTAATTTACCATGCTCAAGGTGATAGGAATGAAACCCACACCACTCTTGGACCAAATAACTAGTGAAATCATGTGCTTTCATGCACTCAAATGATGCATTTTATTCTTTTCATTTTCATCAACACCATTTATACAAAGCACTCCTCTGATTTTAAGGAACTAGATCTTCAACGTATTCATTTCTTCTACTGAACTTTACAGGCAGCTGTACTGAGCAGTAAAAAGTTAGTCCAAACCTACCATGGATTCAAAAGACAAAAAAAATATCCCCCCAAACCCCTGACTTAGACCATGCAAATCTAGGCTTGCAATCAAGAGTATTTGTCTGGCCTTATGTTAATTCCTGTTTAAATAAAAAAGGTACCCAATGGAATTTGCACTCCCTCCTTCCCAAGACCGAATACCATCTACTATTTGCCTAAGACTATTTTTTTTTTTTTATTTTAAACTTTTCAAGTTTTCTAATGCCAAATTCTGGTGAAGGTAACACACCATGACAGCAGTCTGCAGTCTACAGGAAAAAATGTCAGACAAGCACTTGGTTAAAACAAGAAGTTAACAGTAAATTTTGCATTTTTTGGTTTTCCCCGTGCAAATACACAAATTAGATTTCATGCTTAAAAGCACCAGGTACATTCAGACAATTCAGATGCCAATCGCTTCATTACCGCTGTTGCCTTGATTACCCAATATCATGTGCATGACTAGGTGCTAGTAAGCCCAAAATAAAATGCTGAAACCACGGGACACATACATTGGAAAGAATAAAAGTTCTCTTTTTCACTTATTTGCAGAATGTTAGGAGAAGTATTCACAGCAATCATACAGTTGTCATCAGTAGGGGCTTTCAGCCATTATATAGAAGTATAATTTCTCCCTGCATTTTATGATCTAGGTTATGAACAGAGTTCATCTCCTAACACTTGGAACTACACCCAAGCTGTCAGCAATTCTGAATGGTAACAGTGGTAGGTGTCATTACTTCTCAATTTCACCTGAGCAAGAGCAGGTGTAAAAGAAACCAAGGGAAAAGAAACAAAGGGCATGCAAGAGTCCTCCAACCACCTTCAAAAAAGTAAATGTGTAAGCTTCAAATTAATTGCCATGGGGAACATCCAACCTTAGGACTGTCCTTCCTAACAGTCTAGCACCCCTAACTGGCAGTTTGTCTCCATACCTTGTTTCTCATACATATTTTTTTCCATTAGGCTACATCAACCAATTAATTGTATTAGGATGAAGGGAAGCAACGGAGCACTGCTGCTTTACAGCATTCATCTCCTCTCCTCCTTTTGAAAGCAACCTGAAGAATGGCAAGGAGCAGTGGCCTGGGGAAACAACTAACTCAGCCCCTCAGGGTCTCCGCCTCATCTTAATGCCACGCACAAAGCGGTCACACGGACGAGTTTTTGGTGCGTTGGCTTGAGGCTGCACATTGGTTGGTGAAGCTTTGTCAGAAGAGGTGTCCTCATCACTTTGGGTCACAGAATGCCTCATTTTTGGGTAGGTGGGAACGTCACACTCATCTTTGCATTTAGACACAGGTCCTTACAGAGCGAACCGTGTCTCAGCAAGCAAGCATTTTCAAGCTCTCTTCTCAGCTCCGCTGTCTGAGGGTGATTCTACACACTGGGGGCTGCAGGTTCATTTCACTATCCCTAGTCCTAAAGCACAACTGTGAGCAGCTCCTGGAAGCAAGTGTACGCCTCCTCTAAAAAGGCCAGGTTGGAAACACTAATTTCACACCACCCCGTTATTCTTCCCTCGTTACAATGACTCGTGTTCACCAAACGGGAGCAGCAAAGCAACACAAATTTGACACGTAAAGATGTCCTTTAATTTCCCCTTCCCACTCACTACTCACACCCTGCAACGACAGCTCTCCCAAATTAGAAATACTGGTGAAACTGATTAAAATACACACGGTACCTGACAGCCTCTCTTTTCAATCTCCAGAATGCATTTCTGCATCAGAAGTGGCACCATCAAGCCTGAGTTTTCCTTCTCTACAACTTTCCGAGCGTCTACCCCGAACATCACGGGCTCCCGATCCGCATCGAAGCCATCGAGCGAGTTCTCCCACTGCTCCATAAGCGACAGCTTGACGTAAATAAGCCCCCTCGGTTCCAGTTTGACGGCCAGCTGATGCGTCTTTGTCACTCGGAAGAGAGTGGGAAGAGCCACAGTTCCATGACAACACACTCGATTTTTCCGTGGGGTGGGTTCCCAGCTGAACACCACCAGCTTTAAGTGCTGAGCGTTTTCAATTTCTATGTTGAACGTGTGGTCCATATCTAGAAACGTTGTCCTACACGTAAGCAGGGCTGTTCTTGCTTTGTTTACTGAGTCAACCTGTATTGCACAAAAGACATCCTTGGAGTCTATTCTTGGTGGTTTTAAGTCTTCAGCACCATAAAAGTGAATGCTCATGAGTCCAGAGATATACTGGGAGCACTTGGGTTGATCACAGAAGTTGTAGTGTCTGAAGGCATCGATATCTATTTCGGTTTTACCACTGTTAGTTGGAAGGCTCTCCTTTCCCTTCCCACACTTGCTTTCATGCCCATGTTTACCTGATTTCGTTATAAGTTCAGGAGAGTCACCATCACTGAGGTAACCACCTTTGCTGAAGGATTTGGAGCTCCTGGAGCTTTTCTTTTTGTAGGTGTGTTGTGATGACACGCTGCTGTCGAGATGGTAACGACTTATGACGTTCCTGCTGGCAGCTGTGGTTGAGTTTCCAGAAGATGGCAAAGACACTGTATGGCTTGTAACCCGGAAGCTACCTTTCAGCAGAGAAGGAGGATTATCTGAACTAGTATGGCTTGAAGTTCCCTTGACACTCAGCTTCCTGCTCAGCTCTGGCAGCTTTTTCATTTTCATGGAAAGCTTCCTCACAGTCCTGGGAGATTTAATTCTATCAGGGAAAGGCCAGTTGATCGATCCGCTTTTTTTCAGAGGACTGGGACTTGGAGGAGAAACCTCTGTTGAGGGTATATCAGCCCTGTGTGCAAGTACAACTCCAGGCCCTTTAGAAGAAAAGAGAAGGAATGATCATTTTCAAACCGCTTGGTATCTGCGGTTCACAGCAATAAAAAAAAAAGAAATAAACAAACCTTGGATTAGGGGAAAAGGTGTTGATTTGTCCTAACTTGACAAACACAATTCATTCAGACCACTGTCATTCATTCATCAGTCAGATGTTCTCGAGCATTCAGAAGGCCGTGCTCTGCTGACTCGCTCAGCCAAATCTGGTAGTTTACAGTCAAAAGCCAGATTTGTTCTGCTTTATGCAGATGAAAGGGCCAGAACCTCCATCTAAACAAACGAGCCATCTCACCCGCCGCGTTCAGCTCCAGCCGTTCGCACTGTGTCCCCCGTACCGGCGGGCACGGCCGTGTTCCTGGGGCACAGGTGAAATAAAACCAGTAGTAAATGGGAAAACACTAGAATACGGCAAACGCACCCAGGTCTAGAAGAAAGACACTTGTCTTCAGTAAAGAATAGGGCTACGCTCTTGTGCATGTCCCTCTATCACCCCAGAGAGACTTAAATCCCTCCTGTGTAGACGCAGGAACTGTCTTGCGCCTTTTCTTCCATTTCTCTCAGCTCCTCCTTTCCACTACAGGACGGAGGAGGAGGAACACAATAAGGATTTATTCCTTCCCAGAGCTGCATCCTGCACTGCCAGCAACTTTCCATCTTGTCTGGCACAACCACCCCATGACAGGGCTTAAAGTTACACGGTTCCCATGACATCCTCGTGGGAAATCACCCACCTTTCAAGGTACTGAAATAAAATAACAACAATAAATAAATAAAAATTAAAAAATCCTAACATCAGGCGCTGATGCTAAAGAGAAAAAGAAAAAAGGACTCCCTCAATTTAGCAGTGAAAGACAATTAATTAGGGAACACAGTCAGACATACGCCAGTACTGCACACAGGCAGGGACCTGTGGTTCACCTCACGCTCCAATACTCAAGGAAATCCCAACACTGAATTACAGCTGAAGCTTTTTTCACTTTCACCAGCATGAGGCAGTAAGGACTGTAGGAAAGGCAATGAATTTACAGGAGTTAATGAAGCATGCAAGAGGGGAACTGAGGTCACAGTGACACATATTAATAAAATTACACAAGTACTTTCACTTACAAGTCATTTTTTTATCCCTTGAGAAATCAAGAGTGGTTCTTGCTTAGAAATAACCACCCCATTCACTCATCACTTTGCAAATTTTAGCAGCTCCCAACAGGATTCGCGTAGCCTGTGCAGACCAGGGTACTGTGGAGCCCTAAGGCACGCTAACCATGCCCGCTGCACTTAGCTGGAGCAGCTCACAGAGACTCAAACATCTATATCCATCATCCTCCCTTGCTAGCCAGGGGAAGGGAGAGGTTATTCACAGCATATAAAAAGCAAGCAAGCAGCATTGTTTTCACGAGACACTTAGCAAATCATACTTTACAGAGGTTTCTCTTAGATGTCTCAAAAGGTTTACTGCTTTAATTCTAATCACTTGAAGCCCAGATCACCATACAGATCATAATTCTTATTTTTAAGTCCCCTGTTCATCCAATTTAATCACAGAATTTTAGGAGTTGGAAGGGACCTTCAAAGATCATCGAGTCCAACCCCCCTGCCAGAGCAAGGTCACCTAGACCAGGTCACACAGGAACATAACCAGGTGGGTTTTGGATGTTTCCAGAGAAGGAGACTCCACAACCTCCCTGGGCATCCTGCTCCAGTGTCAATTTTCACCATTTAACTATAACTTACTTTTTATACTTGATTTAGCTTAAACAGTTAAATCAGGCAATCCGGTCTTTGACCATAGTGATTTGTTGCGGTTTTCGTTTCCTCCCCCCCATAAAAAAAAAAAAACAAACCACCACAACAACCCTACAAAGACTAGCTCTAGCCCCAAGAAAAGTTTGGCTTTAATAACTTCTGCAGAGAGTTGCTTAAAAGAGCATCTTTATAAAAGAAAGCTTCAGTTAATGAAGAATAATGCACAGAATGTGTTTTCTGGAGCAACAGAGGGAAATTCATTTAGCCCTGCATCTCATGGAAGTAGTTCCCTCGCAGGGGAAAGGCTATTTCTAGCACGCCTGCTGTGCTTTTCTGGCAAGCAGCTAGTTAGAAATGTGGCGTTTGATAAAAGTGGACAAAGGCTTCCCTTGTACTGCAAATCACAGCCCGGTCCCACTGGTGGGCTGGGCTGGCACGCTCTGCAGCAATCAGTGCCATACTGCAGCCCGCTAACATTAATCCTTCCTTTCTGTCAAAAGTCTCTGGCACGGGCTTGGAAAAGCAGGCCAGCAAATTAAACTTCCCCCCCACCACCCCGACCCCAGCTCATTAAGACTGAAGAGTCAATCTAACACTGACTTTTATGTCTCCAAGTTCTGCTGCGTTCAGCACCAAACAGTTAAAATGAAATATGCGGTTGGAAGAAACTTAACAGTCGAGTATTATGCAGGATGGTATTCCCATCAGCATTGAGCCACATGTTGTTCCACTAAAGCCAGCAATGTGCTGAGGTATGCACGCAATTTTAAAGAGTGTACATGACACAGCTCTGAATAAGCTGCAAAAGGAGCTGTAGCACAGCCCAGTAACACTTCGCTTCCCAGCCTACCCATCTGGTACAGCTTTCTGACAAGGGTGCTGGAGGAACTGAGCTGAGCTGTGCTGCGCTGTGCTGTAAACAGGCTTCTCGCTCCTCCTGCCACTGCGCATCCCATCTCAGTAGTTAAATCTTTATTCTTATGGAAGGCTGGGAGGAGGAGGTGAAACTCAAGAGGCACCTGGTGTGTGAGCGACTACCAGGACAGCAAGGGGATGGTCAGTTTTATACGTGCAGCTGGCAATGCACACATATATGTGTGTGTGTGTATGCATATGGGGTTATTTACACTAAGAACACTCAATAAATGGAAAAACATCCTGAGGGGTTATGGTGGAGTTCCTATCACTGGAGGTTTTCAAGGTGTGACTGGACAGGGTGCTAGGTAGTCTCATCTAGGCTCCATTTCCCATCAAAGGGAGGACCAGATGATCTTCTGAGGTCCTTTCCAACTTGTGATACACTGTCTTAACTACATGTACCTTATAGGCTTTCCAGAAGCTTCTGCAGTATGAATAACTTAAGAGAAAAATAGCTTCTGAAGGACAACACAATCCAAATCAAGTGACTTCACATCGTGACTGCTTCCAGCAGCTATTTGTTCAGCTTGACTAGTAAAGTCACCCTCACTTGGCTCAGCAACATGGGGGTGTGAAAGGATAAAACCTTTTTGTGACCGGAGACGCACAACTGCAGAGAGACGAAGAGCCCACAGTGCTTTGCAAACTCAGACCCCCCTTCTCCAGTTGTCCACAGGGCAATCCCTACTGTCCCCTCGGTCAAAACAGCTGAAGCACTCACAAGACAGCCCCTGCCAGATGCGTGCAGTGGTTTAGCACAGTAGAGATGCTCGGCCGACCCTGCTCAGCACTGGTTCCATGTGCTGGGTCACGTATATCCCTGGCAGACCCACTGCCAGTAACACATTGGATTACCCTGTTAGACCTGTAACATTCCTCACTGCTCAAGGAAGGGTTTCTGAATCATTGTGAAGTTCCTCAGAAAACCAGGAATTATTTTTGGAACAAGTTGAGGTGAGAAAGTCAGAAAACTATCAGTTCCTTATCACAGCAAGCTACTGAAGTGTCAAACGGCCACCCTCATACCTAATGGAAATGCAGAGCTCCCACCAAACAAGACCTGATAAGTAATTTTTCCTGTCTTTCTCCAGGTATAGTTAATAACTTCACTACATGTAACACTGAAAGCATCCCTAGAATGATGGCATTAGTGTGGAAGAGCTAAGCCGTTTCATTTCGAAAAGAGGAAAAAATAAATAAAAATACAGCTTACATGAGTGGTTGTAACTTTCAAACCCAAATTCTCCCTTCTGCCTACACTCCTCATGCTTTTTTATTATTATTATTCCTACCAGCAACCCAAGGACTTACTGGGAAAATGTATTAAAAATGAAAAAGCAGCCAATCAAACCAGAAAAGCCCAGATATCTCAAAAGTGTTCTTGTAGCAAACAACAGGTGAGTGAAAAAGGGCTACTGTGTTTCTCTGCTAGATTCCACATGCAATATTGATCTGCATCCTCAAGTGACACAAATGCCACAGCCCTAAGGATGTCGAAGGCTGTTAACTTAGTTGCAGGCAAATTATGGTTGGTTTTTTTCATCCTCAGATAGCTCCAGAACTATTCTGATATAAAACTTCAGAGTGGAACTGTAAATGACATTAGGAGAAGAATTCATGCTATAACAAATTCAAGCAACTTCAATTAGGATATAAGGAATGTGTCACTTTTAACAACATCAGCAACTGAGAGAATTAAAAAAAAATATATATATATAAAATAAAATCTCTAAGAACTCTGTAAAGGGAGCTTGTTTTCTTCAAATACTATGCACACTGACATTAATTCAGCTGTGATAAACCCATCGACCAAGGGGTCACTTTTATGGGAGCAAAAGATATAAAATAAATCATTTTAAATAGCCCATTAATTAAAATGGGAAGCGGTAACAGGGTAACACCCCCAGGTTCTTGCATGGAGATGTCAAGGACAGAGAGGTCAAGTGTCTGACGACTGCCTGCTCTTCATCCTCAGAGCAACCCCAACAGCAGTATCTTGTTAGAGAGAGGAACAAGGCTGTGTAACAGCACTTTTGATCTCTGACCAGCCTTACAGAGCCCAGGATCCACAGAGAAGCATGAGTTCCTTGCAGATATTTTAAACATTGGTAATCCTGAGATGCATGCAACCCACAGGCAGCTCGATACAGATGCTGGCATCACACCAAGACACGAGTGGCAACACCGTGGAGGATGCCAAGGGTGGTCAGAGGATACAAACTGTTAGCCAGGACAAATTAGAAAGCAAAAAAGGCAATAGCTGGTTTAAATTAACTGCTTCCACTCCACAGCCACTACATCCTTTCGCCTCTTTCACCAGCAGGTCTTTAGGGCATTGTCATGCCACGGATCAAAGACACGTGCATGAACAAGCCCTCAACCTTCAAAAGCACATGCACAAACTCCCCAAAAGCTCACCAACAAACTGGCTTCAACTCTGCAGGAGAAAGAGGGAGCAGAGTGACCTTTCTGCCACACACCAAACCATGTTAGTATCTCAAGCATCATGGAAATATTTCAGATGAATCCTTTTCTGCCTCAGGAAACCAAAGCTCCTTGCACTTGGAAACCGGTGAAATCACAAAACGTCTTCCATCTGGAAGCATGAATAAAAATCAAGCAAATGATGTTTGCGATGTATGGAAGGGAACTGGTGGATGGGATTTGCTGCCCTGTATATGCTCTGCATATTGCTAGAAGCAGCATTTACAGAATATCTGCCTGCAGTGGCTGTAAAAGATGTGTTTGGAAACCAAGATAGTGGTCATGATCTAAGTGGAGAAGAAATTTTTTAGGAAGAAATTCTTCAATGAGAGAATGGTTGGGCAATGGAACAGGCTGCCCAGGGAGGTGGTGGAGTCACCATCCCTGGAGGGGTTTAAAAAACGAGCAGACGTAGCACTTGAGGCTATGGTCTAATGGATAGATGTTAGGATGAACTTGATGATTCTAGAGGTCCTTTCCAACCCTGATGACTCTATTCTATGGAGAAAGAGCACTGTAGTTCTAACGTGAAATGGGAACACGATACCAACCTTCACCTCCTACAACATTGAAAAGAAATCTGTTTACAGTAATTCCTACCAGGACATTCCATTCAGGCAGCTAACTCGTGTACATCTCCAGCAGCAAAAGCACAGCCCAGATGCTGGCAACCTACCATGCACAAGTCCTACCAGGATGTCTCAGAGACACAGACGTGACATGATGCCACTCATTAGGTGGACACTAATCCCAACACTAATGCTCCCCAAAAGCAAAAATATTCCAAATCCTTCAGAAGGTACCATCCAGAGCTCCACGATGTAAATCTATTGCAGGAGCCAACGTTACAAAGGGGTATTTTTTGCAGGTGGTACACACACCTATAAAAATATACAGTTGAGTTCAATCCTCAAGAGTTGTAAAGACTTTTTTTTTTTGCATATATAAAACATTCATGTAAACTATATAGAGTTTTTCATATTGTATTTATAACAAAACAAAAAATACTCCTATATTCCAATCATAGCCATTTTGCCCATGGCAAGGAGACACCAAATTAAAAGCAGCCTCCAGGGTCCTTTCCACTTAAAACTCTTCTCCCACAGACCTAAGGGCACAAGCTGGTGCCATGTTTCTAACTCGGACCTTTCTAACTCAGGACCAAGTCACCTTCTTACTCTTATTTTTTCTGTTCTTGTTATAAACAAAATACCTGAATTATTTTCCCAAGTTCTGCTATAGGGGTGCTCTATTTTTAATCAGTTTCTTTTTGAAAGCCAGCATGGGTAGAACTACTCGCTAAGGAATTACCTGACAAATCCGATTAACATAAATGGCATCTACCGTAGAAAGTAACCAGATTAACACCAGGAACTAATGGTGTAAATTAAGACTCTGGGGCAAATTAGCACCTCTACAACTATGATCCATTTTACTGGTAATGTTTACAGGAAATATCTATTCACTGCTGTGTTTGGAAAGACTCCCAATAACTGAATTGTAGCATTTATTTTTTTCTTAATCTTCTAGCTAATAAAGACTCTCTCTCTCAAAAAAAAAAAATAACAAAAAGAAAAAAATCCACGACCGTTTTCTCTCTACGAAGTTGAAAATCCAGATAAGGCAGCAACGTTTAAAGCTTTAAAGGTAAAATCGATTCCATTATCCAAGGGAAAAAAACCCCCAAAACAACCAAACCGGCAAATGACAAAATGAACAACTATCTATTTTTGTTGGCTTTATACTGCCCCACTTCTTTCTGTCTGTGCCTCTCAAAATCTAACACTTTAGGCTCGAATGCTAACCAACGTTGCCATATCTGAATTCGTATCACTAAGAAAGGTAAGCAGACTTCTCCCCAAAGCAATAACTGCTTATTTGTCAGGACCTACTGCTTAATGTACCCAGCTCTGTGAGAATACAGACATCTATTTTATAGACATCTATTTTATAGCAGCTGTATAATCCAAACAAGTTAAATAAATAAAGTTAAATTAGCCACGTTTCCCTGCATGCAGGAATTTTGTATGGATGAGCTGTCATATTAAATTTGACTGAAAATAACTGTAGTTACCTTAACTGGATTAAAAAGAAGAACTAAACCACTTCTCCATAATAAAGCCAATTACTGAGCAGCAGGGATGCACTTCATCATCAATTAATCTATTCAATGTGATCACCATTCAATCTATGCAAAAGGAAAGTTGCATTTAAAGCACCTTAAATAAGTCACAAGCGGGGGAAATTCATAATATATTTATTCTCGTTTGATGAGATGCTTTAAATGGGCAATTCTGCTCTCGTAGAGATAAATTTTGACTTTCTTCTTAAAGGAATTTAAATAGTCACCTAAATATTGAGAGATTAAGCACCTAAATGACAGTCAGTTTGCAGGACACACACGGCGTTGCCAAATAACCACCTTTATTGACATCTCCAAAGCGCCTGGAGTTCCAACGATGACAAAGATCTGCCTAAGAACAAGATATTTCATCTATCTTGCAAGCAAATGTAACTGGTCTAAGTGTTTAACGCAGCTATAAAGTGAGCTATTACTAAATAAACGCCCGGCAACTTTAACACACTTTGCAACTAAAAATACGCTCGTGTCTGCAGCATTTCCACAAAAAAGAACAAAATGCGAGTTCCCAGAAGAGAAGACCGAGTGGGTTTGGTTTTTTTCCCTTCTGCTGTTTACAGCAGTTGCTCTGGTGCCTTTGAAAACAAGCCCCGTTCCCAGAAGCAACCTCCGCACCACTGGGAATCTGGGCACGGCAGCTCCAGGCAGGCAGGGACACGGGGACAGAAGCCTGCGGGGATGGTGAGGATGGACGGGCTCCTCCAGAAGGATATGCACACCTGGGCTCCAGCGATGGTGTTTCAGGTCCTCTCTGCTGAGCCAGGCAGAAATACAGGTTTTTAAATGTCAGTGCAAAGAAGCCTGAACTCTGTCCGAAGAGGGGAACCTGGAATTCCCTGTCTCCTGAACTTTATGCTGTTCCTAACTCTCAATAGGGTACTAGAATTAAGGTCAAGATAATAGAAGGCACATCAATAATTAAAAATAATACCTTTTTGGAAAGGGTTGGGCTTTTTTTTTTTTTTCCTGCTAACTTCTGTTTGGTGTGGTTTTAGTTTTGTGTGGGTTTTGTTTGGTTTTCTTTAGTAGACTGGGAAAAAAAAAACCCAAACCTTTAATATAGTGCTGAATTCACACACTAATGGAATTATGGAAATGAGACTATCAAACACTCAGCCAAAGATAACAAGGAACAAAGAGGCTGGCTTCTGAAAGTGAAAACCACTCCTCTGCAGTCTATTAGATTAGCCCGAGACAGTCAACAAGACAGCAATTACAGAAAGCAACATGATGAATAGCATTTATATGGTCTTCCAGAAAGTCTTTATTAAAAACTCCCAGACAGCAAGTTAAAGAAACTTCTGCAGACATTAAGTAGCTTTGAGGCTGCAATCCAAGGCCAGGGCTAGAGACTACCTAACAAAGGAAACCCAGTGTGTCCTTACATTACTTGGCTTTAGCAAGCTCGCTTTGTAAATCCTTTGTTTTCAATGAGGTAGGGGCCAAAGAGCACAGAGGACAACCACACCTGGACACGCCATGAACAACTGACTGAGAAACGACTGTGCAGCTCGACATCTAGAAAGTATCAGCCTCGTAAGAAGGACTTATTGTTCCTCTAAAAGAAAACAGAGGACATAACACTTTGATGTTCCTGAACCCTCTTACCTGTTGAAGGACACTTAAAGGCAGGATTGTCCTCTACAGCTGGCACACCTGGAGCCTTGGAGGCAAACCTCTGCCGCTGCTGCTGCGTGAGCTCTGCGGGACGCGCGGCGTCGCTCTGACTCGTTTCGCTGGGCTGAGCCATCCGACCGTTCCCCACGCTCTCCACGGAGCATGGGGGACCCTCGTGGGGACCCGCAGCCACCCCAGAGTCTTCCCCAGGAGGGCGTTTGTACCGAACCGCCGGGCAGCCCGCAGCACCAGGGCTATTCACAGCAGAAGGGCAGACCCTGGGCAAGCTGGGCTCGTCATCTTCAGGGATGGGGTTGTACCATATTTCTCCTTCATCATCTGCATCATTCTCCTCACCAAAGTCCAAAGCAGCACTCCTTGGCGCAGCGGGGACAGCGGCGCTTGACGGGGCACCGACAGGAGTGCAGCCTCGCGTGAGGCGCTCCCGCCCCACCGGCGACACAGAAGGAGCCCACGGCACTGCAGGTTCAGGCGGCGGGACGGGAGATTTGGGTGCTGGGATAACAGCCCCGTGCATTTCCTTACAGACACTTTCTTCTTTTTCCGGAGGAGGAGGAGGAGGAGGAGGAGGTCGGTGCGTGCTCTGCTGCAGCCAGCTGCGTTTCTTGGAAACAGTAATGCTGTTCGCCTGCGGCCTGGGCTCGGGGACCTCGCTGGCCTGGGAGGACCTGGGCTCCTTCCTGCTTCTCGAAGCTATGTAAACATTTTCTATTAAATCTGTTCCCAGAAAGAAAGAGGGAAAGGCAAACGTTTAGAACATTGTTTTGTTTTTGACAGACGCACACCCACGCGGTCTTATGACATTTGCGTTTGACCTCATCTGAAAGGACAAAAGATAAGTTGATGAGATCGTAAAATTAGGTTTCAACCTAATTCTGTCAAAGCAGAATGTGCACGTAATTAATAAAGGGTCAGGCTTGCTTGGCTGTATTTTTTACACTGTGCAATTTAGATAAATGGCAGTGAGATAGCTCTGCTGAAAGGTCACACGTACTTATATGGAAATAGCTGCTTTTTTTATGCCAGTTCAGGAACAATTAGTTTGAAAAGTTGCTATGTATTATTTCTTCAGTTCACTTATGACGATGAAGAAATAGCCCCTGCTTTTGGTGCTGCTTAAATGGCTACAAAATCCCCACGTAGCTCATGTACAAAAACCTCCAGAAAGGGCTCTCCTTACCAGCTTTATCCTATAATTAAGACAGAAGCATCCCCTGATTTGGGGGGAATAAAATGAAACACACTATCACGAAAGGAAGGAAAAAGAAATGTAAGAAAAAAAATCATCTCATCACACAACAAAAATTTCATGCAACGTGTAATCAAACTCCACTGCCTGCTCTCAAAAGTTAACACAACTTCTTTAAAGCAACAGCCAAATATTTAATTACGCACTGAAGAAGCCCCTTGCCCTTGAGCCCCCTCTCAAAGCAGGTCCAAGCAGCCCACTCAGCAGCAGTGCCACAGCTCAGCACAGCGTCGCTCCAGAGAAGTGGGACCACACAAGGATTGAGCATCTCCCCCCAAGCAAGCAGTGCTCCCTTCGCTAGGGCTGAGAGGAAAGCTGCAAACATATCCAAATTAAAAACAAGGAACAAAAGTCAGATAACCCTCACTCTCCTCTGTGGAGGAGGACAACCCAGACAGGGCTTGCTCAGCCACTGAATGGGGATAACGGGGTTCTCATAAAGCAGACAACTTGTTTTCATGAGAAGCCCTCTGTAACTGTCAATTCCAGATGAGAGCAGCAATCTGATACTGCTTGAACATTATCTTCAGCAAAAAAAACCCCATATTTACACACCAGTAAGAGATGTTAAAATGCAGACACCTCTCTGGAGGACTCGAGGAGCAGCTCTGTATACCAGCTAAGCTTGCTGGATAGGGAGATGGGAAAAAGACTGTCACTTCAACACCTTCCCTGCGACCCTCTTTTTAGGTTTGTATATTAATGACAAAAATAGATCCTTGATAAGATCTCTAGCAAAGTTTCAGTAATTTGGCTGCAACTATAATCCTTCCCCCACCCA
This sequence comes from Ceryle rudis, assembly GCA_033439905.1. Taxonomy (NCBI): domain Eukaryota; kingdom Metazoa; phylum Chordata; class Aves; order Coraciiformes; family Cerylidae; genus Ceryle; species Ceryle rudis. The sequence continues at coordinate 1,673 of JAAGNO010013004.1, read as the reverse complement.
TAGCCCGGGGAAGCAAATGTGCCATTGTAAAGTCTCCCCTGTACACAATTTCACTTCTATTTCAAGTAAGAACTAACCAAAAGGACAGGGAACTCATCTGCAGTAGGCGTAGAGCTATGCCTACATTTCCAAGAAGTCAGTTTGGCTCAGGGAATTCTTGGGCAGGCATTCTCCCGCCAGCAACAACCACCTCAGAGCCCTCCACTTCTGCACGGACAGTCCAAGGAGCGGCCCTCGCTCCAGTGACATAAATAGACGGAGCATCCGAGCTCAGTTATTACCACAAACAAAAAAATATCTGCTGCTTCCTGCTACACTGCAAAAAAATGCAAGATGAGACAGCCTACAACTCCCCAGACAGCAGGCTCCTAGGAAGTACAGCTCTCCTGAATATACACCCAGCAACGCATCTGGCGTCAGCCCTTCGGTTCCAGTGGCAAAGGCGCGGAGCAAACTCAATTTTGTTTTCAACATCCACCTGGGTATCTCGGTAACAAACCGTCTGCAATAACAAACCATAAAGCAGAAACATTAATAATCAAGCAGCTCCAGCGTACTCCAGTAACCCTGCTGCTTGCAGGGACACGCCACCTACCACACGTATTCCAAACTACCCCTTCTCCGCCGCTGAACCGGCCGGCGTGCTGCCAGAGGCCATCGATTGCAAGTGTTCACTGAATCTCATCCAAATGATACACGTCCACCTTCCCGCTGCAGGTTTTTTTTTGCAGCTGGTAGGGGTATTTGCAAGCACTGCTCCCTCCTCGACTCCAAGTTGGCCCCGATCCTGATCCCTTACGCCTGTGGTTATTTTAGTAACAAACTCTTTCACGAGCAAGTATCTGCACAACCAGCAGCTTGATATCACAGAGCAACTTTTCAGCGTCGTTAGCTGTTATAGCAATGAGCCAATTTTAAATAATAACAGAGTTTTCAGAGGTACACCAGCCAGGCACATACCTTTTGGTGTAAACCCCGCTGGCTACTCTCTAGTAGTATTTCCATATATTTAATGTACGCTCAAAACCAAACCAGCCTTCCACACAAACACAGAGCGTGACAACGGTTCCTTCTCCAAGGGCTTCAATCAGAATTTAAAGTTAAGCCATCGTGGTAACAACACCCATAACTCGAACTAAAGCTTCGATATTTCAGCTCAACCGAGGCAAAAATTGATATTCTGCCTACTACCATAGGCATATAAAATATTTCAACGTGACTCCGCGTTGCTTTTCGGATTGTTAGGAAGAGGGGAACAGCTTTCTGAGGCCTCTCCATATATGGATCAAACAATTGATAGTTCCTCTGGTTGCTACTTCAGTGGGTTTTCTTTCACTAAGTTTCCCGGTAAAAATATAAAGTATAACAATTATGTATTTAGATGGAATTTACAAATCATTACAAAATGATTTGTAAGCTTTCAAGCGCTCCTTCAAAACCAAAGCAAAACAACCAACCCACAAAACCCAAGCAGCAAACAAAAGCCAAAGTCTGACAAACACAGGATAAGAAGACGCGGGGGGATTCGCACAAAGCAAAAGTCTACGATCCAGAACCTCTTATTTTAACGAGGAGTTTTTATTCCTGGGCAGAGCAATTCCTGCTGTGAAGGTGCTACCCCGCTGGTGATGGGTTCAAGAGCTAAACTCAAGACCGGCACCCACGCCGAGCCC
>JAAGNO010013003.1:7477-57193 GCA_033439905.1 Ceryle rudis | reverse complement strand
GTATGACTTTAAAGAAAAGAAGCAAATGTTTTTCTTGCCTCGTGAGGGTTTGAAAGCTCTGTGCTGCTGCCTTCTCGGACTTTCCACTGTCGTCACTTTGGGGGCGTGGATAAGGTGAGTAACTGTTTGAGGGTGGATTTAGAAAGAGAGTAACTGTTCCAGTGTGGGTCTAAAAAATGAATAGCTGTTCAAGGGAGCAACCCTTATGGAAAAGGGGTGATAGTGCTGGTCACAAATCATACCCACACAGGTTGGCATGTGCTTGGGGTAGATTTCTCATGGTGAATGTTAACAGAGAATCTTCACCTAGCACCAAAACTGCAACCACGTGCTCCAAAGTAGCCTGTGAGTAGCTCCAGTGACTCCTTCATCACTGAAGACAAAGCTGCATCTTAACGCTCTGTTGGATGGAGGATCATGATATTGATGTTGCTCAAATATATTGATTTGATGCCTTATCTCTCTTAAATATGTACCTCGGGAACTAGAATTTGCTAGAGTAATAAAAACCTCAAGGCAGAGTTATGTAAAAGAAAAAAAAGCCCACTTTATTTTGCACTGAAATATTTTTTAAATTGTGCAACCTCCTATACAAGGCTACAATTAAAAAGAAAGGTGTATAACTGCCCATAAAAGTGGCTACTACATAGTGGGTACGTATTTAAACACGCAAAAGTGTTTGGGAAAAATATCGTCCCTAATTTCCTCTAAATATGGGAAAACAAACAACTGCATTTGAGAGTTGCCGAGATCCCAAAAGCAGAAGAATAGCTGATACGTAAACTTGCAGTGGTGCTTACCAGCATAAACACCTTGTCGCTAAAAGCTAAGGAATCAAAACTGAAGAAAGATGCTAAAAATGTTTGCTATGATTATTCACACAATGGCACACCATTTCTAGAATTAATGCCTTGACACTACAGTTCATGAGAACAGCTACGTCCGAATTGAGGGAATACTGATCACCAGCTATAATTACAAAAATCTGCCAGCCATAATAAACAATGAGGTTAGCACATTGTCTTAACAGGCATAACAGTTCATTTAAATTGGCCAGGTAAAAGGAGCTCCTGCAAAAATGCAAACTTAATGTCTTGTGCACGTCAAAATAACATTGAGAATTTTTAGATAAGTTGGTATGTTTTAAGACAAACATCACAGCACAGTGTCACTAAGGATTTTGTTTGGCATTGTTTTTATCTAGCAACAAGGAGGAACTCTCTGAGGAAAGATGAAAACCATAGATTAGGAAGGCTTTTAACCAAATGACTTCCAACTCTTTATTTCACAATAACTCTGCTTAGCTGACTTCACTTTTTCCATGCTTATACTCCCACACCAGTGCTTCAAATTCCTACTTCCTTACATTGCTTTTCAATACTGTGAAGTCATATTACAATACTATTTAAGGACCTAGATTGTTGGTCCTTAAAATTATAGCTAATGTAGGTCCTACTAAATTGCAGCTAATGTATTCTCCCCCAAAAGTGCACAAAAATTGAAAAATGAAACAAAGCAGTTAAATAAGTCTCTCAGAAACACAAAAATACCACTTCTGTACTGCCTGGTTTCAGGACTGCACCTGTCTTTTATCAGCTTGAATCTTAACCAATACTCAAATTTCCCAATATATTTTTCAGGGATTATACATTCAGGTGTGTTGCACATGTGTACAGACCAGCTCCTCGAATATCACCACCTAATTTGTGCCTTGAATTGCTGGTGCTAATGAAGGAGTCCTGAAGCAAGAACTCAAACATTGCCTAAGAGACAGATCAGGCTGGTGTCTTGGAAGCTGTCCGAGGGGAGCTCCTACCCCCAGATGTGTTTCAACTTTAGTAAATCTCTCTCTTCAGGTCTTCAAACTCACATCTCTCTGACCTACACAGGAACACAAGTCCTCACCTCAGGAGAGCTGATGGACTTTTGCTTAAGGTCTGAGGTTAAGGGACTGTTTCAGCTGGCCTGAGTCTCATTCCAGTTGTCCAACTGAAACATGAACTGCACAGATCTTGTGAAAGCATAAAATTATAACTCTGTAACAGCCACAGCCCTATGAAAAAAACAGGATACCTCTTCCAAACTACTTTAATACAGTAACATGCCACTATATTTTTCAATGATTGCTTACTGAGTGTCATCTTCTAAGAATACTTCAGCAAACCAGACTGAAAACATGGTGTACACATTTTTAGGTACAGATTTAGCCATGGAGGTGACTTTCTTAGGAAAGTGAAAGATCTTTCTCAACTCAACAGTCTAAATCCAAGACTGAGTATCTTTTTTAAAAGAGAGGTACAAACCAGAAATTACTGACTTAGTGATGATATTGAGTGATATTCTTCCATCTTCCTCACTGTATTAGTCATACTGAATGACAACAAAAGCAGTGTTTAGCCTTAAAATCTAGGAGTCTGCTAGGTGTACCTCTTCCACCACTTTAAAACGTTCTAAAGAGATTTGACAGACAAAAGAGAAAAGCAGCAGGATACTCATTCATGCATAAGGCAACAGGTGCGCAGAACATCGAGCTAAAGTTCTAGTCCTGGTCTTTCAGCATAACATCAAGATCACCCTTTTTCAAGAAAAAGAAATCCTTTGTGACAGAAAGGATGCTTTTCAGCACCTCAAATATGAATGTAATTAATGTCCCCTTTAAGGTGTCTCCTTTCTGTGATTTAACATAGCCAATGTTTCTTAAGAATGTAATCTACTATATTCCTGAGCTAGGGCTTTTTTGGACAGCATTTAAACAGGATATCAGGAATAGCAGCTTATTCACCCAGCTTCATATCTAAATTATTCTGTATGATGATGGGAGCCATCCCTTCTGATTCTCTCTGAGTTTAATGTGTGTGAGAGAGCACAAATGAAGGAAGCAGTGATTAGGAGAGGGGCAACAGGAAAGGCAATGGTGGTGAATTCGGTTAAAGAAACAAAGGTGTATTTTAACAAACATTTCCACTTTGGCCACTGTCAGGAAAAAGAAACCCTTCTAAAAAAAAATATATACATTTTCAATACACTATCACCGGGACAAACTAGCCTTTGTGTGGTGTTTCTTTCTTCAGCTGACCAAGTCAAGTTTCCAAAGTTTCTAACCCTGAAAGAACTACAGGTATTTAATTTCATATAAGGTAAGACCTTTAGCTATTTTTCACTTGGTCTGGGCTTTGAGCTTTGCATTTCCTGTCATGACAGAGCAGTATTAAGAAAAACACATGAGTGAAGAAGAAGAGAGACACTCCTCTTTTCTTATCCTCTCAAGAGCTTACTGCTGTGAAATTTTTATCACCTGGTTTGCTAGGCTGGCGTTTCTAAGAGCAATGCAGTGATGTACTGAGCTACTTAGATCTTTTTCAAAAGAGGTGATGGTCCTCCCCACCCCCCTTTCATGCTAATGGGCAACGCCAACCTCTCTTTAATGATAGCATGTGCAAAACTACTCAGATCTTCACAAATCTGTGAAGAGGTATCTTACAGAAAATTCAATTTCTCTATTGACTGAGGGCGTAATCCAGAGCCTGTTAAAAGTCAATGGATTTACCTCTCTTTAAATTAGTGACTGCATATTCAATTTGCTTTGCTCTAAGTGAAGTGTGCTGCTGTGGAGGAAAGTGCTTTGTAAAGCACAAATCTCTTTATTCTGTGTATGTTCTCTGAAGATGAAATCCTACAAGAGAAATTGTGTACAGTGCCGTTGCAGTGTGCATGCTGGTTAGACAGTAAATATTTGCTTGCAAACCTGAGCAGAATGTTGAAGAGAAGTTCTGCAGTGCTCCATCCACCTCCTCTATGCTGGGAAGAGCTATAAGCCGAGGAAGAAGAGCTTCAAGTGACTGGATAAACAGCCGTGCACTGTGCTGGTCTGCTTCTGGGTTTTTCAACAACTTCAAAGTGAGAGCAGCAGTACGTAAGGACCTGTGACCTGGACAATCCCGTGGTGTCTGCTCCTCATCAGCCAGGGAGCAATTGTCAGAGCCTATGTCTGAGACATCTGACCTGCCTGAGTCCTTCTCTGCTGCCATGGAGTACTGATCGCATGAATCAAACTCAGTCCTAGAAAGGTCCTGGTCATCTACACTGAAGTTACTTTCACTGTATCTGGATCCATAGGACCGGGTCTTGCAATCAACTGATAAGAAGTTAGTTATATCTGGATAGACTATGGTGTGGCTTCTCTGAACAACATCTGGCTGGTCGATGGTTTCTGACTCTGGTTCTCTATAATGAATCTCTTTGCTTTCATGTCCAGCTGGAGATGGCAGTGAGTTTTTTTGACTTTCTGGATTATCCTCTGGAGTTGTCTGTCCCATATCCCCTTCCAAAGTGGTCTGACCAGTGTCTGTGGTAACGCTAATGCTAATATCAGGACTCTTCTCATTTCCCGATTCCCAGGCAGGGTTTTCTGAGGACAGGATTCGCCTCTGCCACCTAAAGTCAGCATCATTGATCTCCATGGAGTCCCTGCTTGTCTCAGTCCCATCCTTCAATTCTTCTAAGCGCTGGAGCAGCAGCTGGATCTGCTCTTCACTAAGACCCCTCCCTTGGCTCAGCTCATCTAATGCTCCAAGCAGGGCAAAGACACAGGACACTGAAGCATAACATGCTTCAATACCACCTTTTATGCATGCTTCTGTCATCCCATCCATGATTCTACAATTAAAACAGAGTTAATTAAAGTGATGCAGCACATACAGTGAAAATCTGTCCACAACAGGAAAAAAAAAAAGTGAAGTTATCATAGAATCATCAAGGTTGGAAAAGACCTTTAAGATCATTTGAGTCCAACCATTAAGCCTACTTTATCAAGTCACTAAGCCATATCCCCAAGTGCCACATCTATACGGCTTTTAAACACATCCAGGGATGGTGACTCAACCACCTCCCTGGGCAGCCTGTTCCAATGCCTGACAACCCTTTCAGTTAAAAAAATTTTCCCAATGTACAGTTTAAACCTCTCCTGGTGCAGCTTGAGGCCATTCCCTCTTGTTCTGTCAGTAGTTACTTGTGAGAAGAGACCAGTGCCTACCTCTCTACAATGCCCTTTCAGGTAGTTGTAGGTCTCCCCTCAGCCTCCTTTACTTCGGACTAAATAGAGCCCCATTTCCCTCAGCTGCTTCTCACAGGACTTGTCCTCCAGGCCCTTCACCAGCTTAGCTGCCTTTCTCTGGACCTGCTCCAGCACCTCCATGTCTTTCTTGTAGTGAGGTGCCCAAAACTGAACACAGTTCTCCTCGTGTGGCCTCACCAGTGCTGAATACAGAGAGACAATCACCTCCCTGGTCCTGCTTGGCCACACTATTTCTAATACAGGCCAGGATGCTGTTGGTCTTTCAGGCCAACTGGGCACACTGCTGGTTCACATTCATCCACTTGTTGATCAGTATACACAGATCCCTTTCTGCCAGACATCTTTCCATTCTTCCCCGAGCCTGTAGCATTGCATGGGGATGTTGGGGCCCAAGTGCAGGACCTGGCACTTGGCCTTGTTGAAGTTCATACAGTTGACCTCAGCCCATTGACCCAGTCTGCCCAAGCCCCTCTGCAGAGCCCCTCTATCCTCAAGCAGATCAACACTCCCACCCAACTTGGTGTCATCTGCAAACTTACTGAGGGTGCATTCTATCTCCTTATCAAGATCATTGATAAAGTTGTTAAGTTATCCTGTAAGACTACTCCTGAGAAAGACAACTAATAATAGAACAAATTATTAAGTCTCCCATGTGGACATGGCCACTCTGCAAAGGGAGTGCCAACCAGAGAAACAGTTACCGTGCATTTGTACCAGCATGCACAGCATGTTTCCCCTTACAGACAAGCACTTACACTGAAAACGAACATCAATATCCACCTGAAGCTAAATTTAAAGCCATGTCTGGAAAATTATCTCATCTGCAGTATATGTCCTTCTAAGAACTGAGAATCATTCTTACTCAAACTGACAATGTTTAAGTTTTCAATTATCTCCTTTGACTTCATCTTGGCCATGTACCTCTAAATAACCACACAGCTATTGCATTTCAAGGCACTCAAATCCAAGAACGTCCAGCTATAAACTGACACATCTGGGTATTTTGGAAAACTCCAGAAGGCAATTTTCTGTGACTCTACAAACAGGCCCAGACTGATGACAAACCAGTAACAGCTTTTACCTCTCTTCCATTTTGCCAGCTTATTTAACCAGAGAGATACTCTGGCTCATACTTGGGTATGCTTTGCAAGGTACAGGTGTATAAGTGTCCTGTGTGCTTAGGTTTAGGAGAGAAGAGGCTAGAGGAGGAAATAAAGCATACAGCTTGAGAAGATCCAGATGGGACTTCCTTTTAGAAATAGACCTCTTCCTGGATTCTGACTCAGAAGAGCAGGGCCCTGCCAAATCACAAAGCCGACGAGGACTGCCAAGTATCTGAAAGGAAAGGAAACAGAAGTTACTAGAGGATTATGTAAGCATTATTTAAATACAATAAACGAGTCATAGTTCTATCAAACCCTGGAACCCAAGATAGCAGTACCATAATTTCTTATGACAAAGGAAACCAGCACATGTTCTACTTACTGAAGCTACTTTTCCTCTTTTTAAAGGCAGAGAAGCAGAATATTCAACCAGAATCACATACAGAATGCTTTCCAGTACTTTACATTTTTGACTTAATATGATTCAGCTGATACTTCAAAAAAGACAATCTTTATGTCTAAATATAGAGCAAGTATCTTCTATTATATTATATACCAAAGGGAGCCTTCAGTCACCCAGTCACAAAAAGACAGAGTCATGAGGAGATAGTCAAAGTGATGCCTTCTGACTCAACCTGTTGGGTGGCGTCCTGTTAACACCCACCAGCCGATGAAAGGAGGTTTTAAAACCACAGTAATAAGCAAAGAGAGGCAACAGATACATCCTGTGGGAAAAAACATACTGACCTTTTCCTAAAATGTCAATTGTCTTCTTCCTATTGTTTAAAATTAGAGAAAGACAAGTGCCAGGGTGGCTGCCAGTTCGGACTACAACACAGTGGGTGGCTGTATGGTGTTAGGAGAGATCTGGGCTCTCACTTCCAGAAGGATATGGAGGTGCTGGAGTGGGTCTAGAGGAGAGCGACAAGGCTGGGGAAGGGACTGGAGGGAAAGTCTTATGAGGAGAGGCTGAGGGAGCTGGGGTTGTTCAGCCTGGAGAAGAGGAGACTCAGGGGGGACCTCATTACTCTCTACAACTACCTGAAGGGAAGCTGTAGTCAGGTGGGGGTCGCGCTCTTCTCCCAGGCAACTAGTGACAGGACAACAGGGCATGGCCTGAAGCTGCACCAGCGGAGGTTTAGTTTGGGTCTTGGGAAGCACTTCCTCATGGAAAGGGTGATTAGACACTGGAATGGACTGCCCAGGGAAGTGGTGGAGTCGCCATCCCTGGAGGTGTTTAAGGAAAGATTGGATGTGTCGCTTAGTGCCATGGTCTAGCTGATGTCAGGGTGTTGGGTCATAGGCTGGACTTCATGATCTTGGAGGTCTATTCCAGCCTCAGTAATTCTGTGATTCTGTGATTTTGTGATTCAAACACAGAACAGCCTCGATATGCAAAAGCTAGAACAAAAATCCTCTAAGAGAGACCAAGATTCCTACAAATGGTGTAAGCTGCTTTGTGTTCCACAACACGAGAAGAAAGCCACCCATGTGAAATGGAAGAGCCCATGATTTCAGCTCCTGCGCAAAGAAGTCTCACAATGCTTCAATTCTAGTGCTGCCAGAGGCACTGGGAAAGAAGCCAGAATGGCCTGGTCTTGACATGGCTGCTTAAAGACACTGGTGTCTTCCTTGTGACTATTCTAATAAAGCTCAAGGAAACTGTATTTCAAAAACCCAGCATGTAATCAAAGCAGATATTCACGTTAATGCCTGGAATACTATACTCTGAGGATGAATGTCTCCCTCTAGCAAGAGAAGAGAGAGGGGAAAGATGCCAAAGAAGTTGAGAACTGGAACACTACACTGTATCTCACCCAAAAGAGCAGTCATGACTCAGTAATAAGATCTGGTCCATGCAGTACCAGAGCATAAACACTGATGGAGTTGCCATAGCAACTTGCCTTATGGAGACAAATATAGCTGTTATGACTTTGTAAAACTAAAAATATTTGTCAGAGCATTTTGATCTAACAGCTGTGCTCAGAAAATGCAATTTCAGTGTCTCTAGTGCTAAGGTATGGAATGGACTGGTATGCATGTATCAGCAACATCTACTGTTAAATAAACATTTTGCTTTACATGCCTGGATTTGCACATGTGATTATCCTACCTCTTTCATAATTTTGATGGCTTCTACTCGGTGCTGAGGTGGTGGGTAAAGCAATATCCGGTGATAGAGAGACTGCAGCACAGGCTTCATGGATTCCACTGACCCCACCAGTCGAACCAGTTCTGCTGCAATGTAATATATGGTCCGTGCGACAGGCCCGCTAAGTGCAGGTGCTGTGGAGGAACAACCTGAGCCCCGGCCATGATCAGAGATCCCTGAGGAAGGTGAATCAGTCTCAAGACAGATGCTGCTGTGGGCAGAGGTGATAGTTTTGTCATGGATTGGATTTCCCAGGATTACTACTAGGGCTGGACACAGTTGCTTCCTGAGAAAGAGAAAAGTAGCAGATGGTAACTGGAAAATAATCTCACAGGAACAGATTGAAAATAGGCCGTGGTTAAATGAGATACACACTCTTTTTTTAATGATTAGTCAACAGCAGTGGTTAGATAGAATAAAAAATTACACCAGGTTTTTTTCATCTCCCAAGCATCAGCATGCTAGTACATATGGAAATACTTTCGGGTGCTTTATAAAAAAGGTGCTGATTTTGCAAGTTGATGTTGCTGCACCGTGCTGTCCTTTACCACACAGCATGCCCGCCTCTTTCATTGGCTGCATCCTATTGCAAGGTGGAAATTCTAGGTTTCTATTGCTACGTGTTTCTTCTTCAGTCCAACTTGGGAGCTTTAAAAAAAAAAATGACCGAACAAAAATCATTCTACATTCACTAAATGATGTTCCATCACTGAACTGCACATGCATGTATTTCAGTAAGCACCTTAGTTGTGAGCCTCTGTTTTGCTGGTTTTTGAAAACATGATTGAAGCCATCTACAGTAACTCAGTGTGTGCATTGTAACTTCTCATATCCCACTGTACACTAAAAATGCCTTCCTTCCTTCAACTATGTTTCTGCATGAACACTCAAGTTAAGTGATTCCACATCAGCAGGTCAATCTTCTGTGGAACCAGAGCCAAAACCCACTCATCGCTTTGCTCCATTTGCCGTTATTTCAGCTTTGCACTCACGCACTTGACATTTTACTTCAGTCTACAAGACTGTAATTTAAAAGGTCCAGTGCTGCATAAGAACACAGTTCCAAACCTGATATTCACCCACATGCCTCAGAAGTTCAAGCTGGTGCCTAGACCAAGCATCCAATGGTAAGTAATGATTCAGCACTAAAAGTAACATGTCCTCATAGGTAAGTACATTCTCAAGATTTTAATGCAGTCCAGAACTTTCATTGCTTCTCTTAACATGCTTGCTAAAACAGCTTTGCTTCCTGAAGTCACAGAAAGAAAAACAGCCTTTAATCAGACAGCAGATAATGACTTTGAGTCTGCTTATTCCATTTCTTCCTCCAAGCACACTTCAAAACATATCAATACACCGCCTTGAAGCAGGCACAATCACAGCAACATATTCGCCACACATCTCAGTCCCATCAAAGTGGTTCTGTACCAAACTGTGGAGAACTCTTGTCAGAAGAACAAAGAGCTAAACCTTCTCTGTCTGCTCCCGTTTTTATCTTCTATGGAGAATTGACTACAAAGGGCCAGCTAGAGACAAAGTTTTGTGCATGTAGGCAACAGCTCCCTGAAGAACAAAGACAACTACCAGTTTGGTTCACAACTTCACTAGACAGCTAATGGATCAGTGTGCACTTATACGGCTATATACTCAAAAGGATGTTTACAGTTCAAACTGTCTTCCTAGTGTTTTTGGCTTTTCTCCCACTTCATCTTAAGCATGTAGCTGGAGGATGCATATTCCTCGGTAGCAATGTAGGTTAAGAAGTCCTGCCCCTGATGGCTTCTCCTCATGACACACAGTCACAAATACAAAAATCTGCATACTTGCAGCCTAAACTGGATCATCAAAAATACGCAAATTGAAAATAAAAGAGGAAGTGTTTTCTTTTAATTGAGATCACTTCCATGACCCTGCTCATAGGATGGCCTTACTGTCATCTAAGTACAAAGTGTTGGGTGAAATTCAACAGCAGAAGCTTCTGAAATGGGTTTGCCGCAAGAGAGAGAAATCTGCTTTTACATTATTGCTCCCAGAGGCCTTAGCACAGGGTCCCTGTGCAACATTGCCAAGTGTTATCCACCTGAAGGCTTCCCAATCCAGCAGCCACTAACAGCAAGGGGACAGCAAGGGATGTCATGGGTGCCTCTACATGTTGCATCCTTAGAATTGAGCCCGAGTCAAACACTCCAGTTTCTAAAATTAGAGGGTAAAAGCTCAAGAAACACATTTGTCGTAAGCAGTCACTGTGTAATTTTTTTAACACAATCAGATACCAAGGTCACAGGATGGGCAAGGACTACAAGGAACTGCGTATTAGTTACATTCTTGATTTATTACTATGACTCAATTATCCATCTGCTATAAAAAATGCATTATTGCAAACAAAAAGAGGGGAGAGGATTATTTTAAGTGCTCCACAATGATGGTATCAAACTATTTAGAGGTTGATATGAACCCTAAAGATGTTAAGCCTTTTGTGTGAAGTTAATAAAAAGGATTTCTTGATAAAGTGGAAGTACTATGAAGACCATTTTGCCTCAGCTGTTATACAATGCAGGTCATATGCATTTCTGGTCACCAGCTCAGCATCTGACATTAATTTTGCCTATATTTCTGGAAGAATCTCACAGCACCCTCCTACTGTACCCAAAATATTTAATGCCCTACACGAATCCAAACTATTGCAGAAAGCATAAGAGATTTTCTATTCTGGCTAAAGACATTAGACCATTCAAGTAATAACTCACTACAGGATTTCATGTGCTAGCTGAGCATGAGGTCCTAACCAATCTTATATGGGTCACAGGATGACAGGAAGGAGGTTAACTACTGGTGAGCAAGCTTTGCTCACATCTGGAGATAAAATTACAGCTTTGTTCGCATGGCTGTGAGGAAAAGGTCCTTTTATTATTTTTTACTTACAAACTGAGTATTTGCAATAGTCTTCAGCTGTACTCACCATATAAGATCAGTGAATCCTTTGTGCTGGTGCATGCTGGGAGAGGAGCTGTTTAACATGGAGAGGATGCACTCCAAGTAAAGAAGTTGAAGCTGACGATTGTCACTGGCAGAGAGAAAAGATGCCCTTCACATCACTTTAAAACAAGGATTATTTAATATTCTAAAATAACTACATTAGTTCACTTTAAAATTATACCACAGTTCACAGTAGTGACATATTTTTTGCTTCTTCCTATGGATTTACAATGGTGCAATTATCATCCCATTTATTTTGTAGTGATAACATGCAGTGATTTGCTACCTTCTATGTGAATAAAGAGGAAGAAGAAAACAGAAATAATTATCCAAATTCAATCTAAAAACTTGAGGAGGAAAAGCCCCTTAAACAGAGGAAAAGAAGACAACCAGAAGATTTTGGACTATCAGATAGTTTCTTCAGGCAATCTGAAGGGCATTTAGGTTGCTCTCTTTCTGTGTATTTTTTTCTCTTTTCCTGGTGATAGACACCACGGCCAAAAGTCAGTGTCCACACACAGAAAGTCACATGATGACACGGCTACCTTCCAGGGCCCTGCCACTTACTCTGTTAAAATCATTTTGGTCCGAGATGAGAGCTAGAGGAATGTATTATTTGATGCATGATGGTAGGTAAAGGAAGCTGTAAAGAATGGATTTATCTTAACTGAAATTAGGAAATGGAAATGTCTGCTCTTCTGTCACTACCTGAATTTCTTTTGTTCACACAGATGAATTTTCATCCAAGTAGTACAGTACCTGTTTTACATGCCATAGAGAAAACAGCGAATCCTGAGGCTTGAAGCTAGATTTCTAACTCTGTGCTATGGAAGGTTTAAAACTGCTGTCTGATTATATATTTTAGAGGTGATAGCCCTTTCCTCACCACAGTCCACACCTATCTGGAAAGGTGCACATGTTCCAGGTACAACTGCCTTCTTTGCCAGCAGCTTTTCTTACAATGTGTCTTAAAGCAGATCATCAACATTTTGCAGCTGACACTTGCATAGGCATGCACAGGGCATCCCTGCACTCTTGATGGCTCTGATGTCTCTTACTACCAAATTGTTTTCCCGCAGGTAAGAAATGACTATTGCACTCCTGCACACCTCACCATAGCTGGTGTGTTCATATCACTGCTGCCACAAATTCCAGTCGCCAAATTCACCTATTGCCCCAAGAAAAGAATTCACCTCCCTGAACTCTTCTTTATCACTGATAGTTGTGCCTCCCTCCAAACCAAATTCTAATAAGCTTGAAATCTAGAAGGAGGAATTAAAGTAATCTTCAGACTGAGAAATTAGAACACACAGTATAGTATACTAAAACCTCACTTCAATGACCTGGAGGGTAGAAAGTTAAGTTGCTGCCAACAAGGTGTTTTGAAGGACATAGCAAAATTGACCTTGAAAGAAACAAAGGTTTTTCATTCATGGAGTTAGTTCTTTATCAAGACATCCTAATTGAATTTATTTTCCTCAGATTCAGTCAGACTCTTTTACTCTACTTTGCTCATAACTGGAGATCCTAACAGTCTAGGGACATAATTACAAGCATGAAGTAGATCATGGCTCAGTGAGCCTTTTTAAGTTCTCTGAATTTCTTCTTGTTCTTTACCTACAGCACGTCTCAATCTGTTCTAGTTCAATACAGTCTTATGGGGAGCTGGGATTGCAGGTATTCTTTAAAAAGACTTCCAGTGATTTTGAGACATCCTGTCAGATAGTTTAATTTTGATATTTCATAACCAGTAATCCAAAGTAATTATCATTTGGTGGACAATATTTATTAGATGATAGCAGTTCATAGCTTCACATGTGGGCAAAATTTGATACAAAGAATTAATCTTTCAGCTGGTTTTGCCACTTGCTATTGTTAGACACTTCTGAAGATCTTATTGTGCTGTAACTATGCACACAACTAAAAAAAAATTAAAATATTCCTTTAGAAGATTCAGAAACATGCTTTTGTTTTCCCAAATGCTGACATTGACTAAGTAAGGCTAAGTAAGGAACTCTTCCCTTTCAAATCTTGCTGTAATTAGAAACGCTCATGCAAGGAAAGTCTACAGAAGAACTGTGCACAATAATGTCTGTGCTGTCTTTGGCTCTGGCAGCTCCTAAGTCGTAGGTTGCCTGAAAATGGTAGAGCATGTAAAAACAAGTACAAAACAAACACGCATTGGTACATTTCTCTCTCAGCTCATCACAAGCTACTTTCAGAGACATACAGGCCAACTAAAGAGATGCCGGAATGCTACGTTTAGAATACTTTCAGATTGGAATTTTCACTATCACTCAGGTGATTTGCGACTGGCAATAGTAGCAAGTTAAATCTTATTTTACTGATACAGAAAACTTAAAACTTCAATCTATCTGTCTTGCTGTATTCCCATTTTTAAAATAACTGCTGTATATTGTTTGCATTGCTTCCAGTTGGTTTGTCACGTCTTTAACAATTAAGATGGTTTTTGGCTCATTTCTTAATAGACCATTAGTGAAGCTATGCTAGAATGCAACAAGAAGTCATTTTTAACTCATGAGTAAGTGCTTACTCTTACAGTAGTGGCCAGCAAGAGACTCTAGTATTTTAATGCAGTGTAACACCCTATTTGTGCCCATAACAATTTCTTTTTAAAAAGTATGACTTATGTATTACCAAGTGGATAGAGTGGATGATATTCTTAAATTTAAGGAATGCTTTGGTAATGTAATTTTTTTCAATTGGATAAATACCACCTTTCTAAGAAGGACATACTAATTCATTCTGCATATTGTTCCTGGTAGGTTTCTCTATGTCTCTTGTAATTGTTCTCTCTGAACTGGTTGTTTTCAAGTCAGAAAAGAAAACTTTGACAAGTATTTTGCTGCTGTATGGAAGTTACTTATAGATTAGATTTACTGGAAGGTCTTTAAAGCTGAACAATGCACGAAGTACACAAATTAGCTTTTCATCTCTAGTGAGGATTAAATTAAAACATCATGGACAATATTTCCTCTAATAAACACTTCATTTAAGCACAGTTTTGCTTCATAATTCCAGAACTACAACAGCACAATCACATGTATCAGTGAAACTCTCAATCTCCAGGTAATAAAGTCAAATTATAAACTAAAATAACTCACTTTATGACAGCCTGGAGCTTCTCACAGAGCACAGTGAGGACAGATACAACATCATCACAAAGAGACTCAGTTGAAGTACCTCCAAAAAGAACAGAGATCACAGGCGTTACATATGTGCAGGTAGATTACAACCTCAATTCATTGCATGAACTTGCGGAGCTGGCTGGAGCTTCTAAACAATGAGCAAGGCTGCCAAAACTCGTAAGGAAGATGCAATAGGAAAAGTCCTGGATTGGAAAGCGATCTCCACACAGTGAAAAAGCGGTAGTATTAAAATCCAAAGTGAGCACTGATTGCTCATATGCATTTACAGAATGTTAGCTGAAATCCAATTCAGACACTAAAATGAGTATACAAATAAATAATAAAAAAGGACTGGCTCCAGTACTTCTACATAGCAGCTAAACTTTCTGTATCTCTCCCTGTAGTTTGCCTCTGCTACACAGCTTCTGATGTCTTACAACTTTCTGATATTAAAAGAACATGCTTGTGCAAGATTTTAGCCTCCAACCACACAAGTTCTGCAGAAATTCAGTAAGAAGGTCAAAAGCAGGGATTATTTTTACCTATCAGGGAAGATGTTGGCAGTTAAGCCAGAACAGGAGTAGAAAAAAATCCTCTTCTAAAATAATAATTGGCAAGAGTGAACAGACCTTTGCTAGTAATGTGCTATCAAAAGCTGCCAGTATATAAACCACATCTCTGGCCTGAAATACATCACCAAAGTAATTTCCAGATTCCATGTCCTACTCCATGAATCTGTTTTAATTTAGGAATTAAAGCCATTTACTAAAACTTTCTCCAGAGCACTGAAACCTCTTAATTACAGAAGTCAGCATCTTGAAACAATCATTTATTGCTATGTTGAGTGCAATGCTGTTACCATGCTCCAAATGGAGACATGACTGAATATATCGGGAGCTAACAAGGCCTAGTTCTTACCACAGGTAACACAGAGAGCATCACACTGTGGAGAAGATAAGAAATCCTGAGGATGCAAGTCCTGTGACATTAAACAGTACTACGCTGATGAAAGGAAAGTGAAGAATAAAAAAGCTGAATTGGAAGGAGTCACTAAAAAAGTGTTACAAATACCTTGACTCTTGAATTTCTGCAAGGCTTCATGGTTTTCAATTGTCTGTTGAGGAAAGACAAAAGTGGTGTAATCGTTGTAAAGGGCAGAAAACCACTGTAGAAGCAATACTTTTAACAGAAGAGCTGTCTTAATAAATCCATGTCCTCTATCTCTTTTGGGGTTTTTGTTTATTTGTTTGTTTATTTGCTAAGTGAAGCTTTTGCAAAACATTTTCAAAAGTTCCTTAAGATCTGTTTTAACAGTAATTTAGATTTAAGAAACTCACATCTCATTGAGTTGAATTAGGATTTGTAAATCCTTAAGGGATTTCCTACACCTAAAACACCTCAGTAATAACTAGGTGTGTATGTTGCATTAAAAATAACTTAGAGGAAAGAATAGTCAGTGTGTCAAATTCTTCTCTCAAGCACCAAGAAAAAAACGTCAGGAACTACATGCAGCTGTCATGTGCTTTCACTGACTCCTCAGCTAAGAACAGAACTAACACAATTCAGCTTTCAGACCCAAACTGAAATTTCAAAACTATTGGTGTTTTGATTTTTTTTCTTCTTCCTTTTTGTTTGTTTTGTTGGGGGGGTTTTGGTAAATGTTTTAGCTAGTAAAAAGAACCTACTTAGCACAGACAGAAGTTAAGTTTATTTAAACTGATTAATTCTCTTCTGCAGTCACTCGTTAGGATAAAAGTAATCTTGTCTACTAATCCAAAACAGAAGTGATCATCTTAACCCAAAAACAGGTGTAAGGAAAATACTCTGTACAATTATTGTCCTTACAATTTCCTAATAAACAGAAACTGACTTTTACAAATAGTACTTTTTAAAAAATACAATAATATATAAAGCAGCATGAACGAATGTAAGAGGCCAATGTAATTTCATATGTGCCCAGAACATTTACAGTTTTGCTGACAATGTGCTGGGATTTCATTCAAACAGCTCTCTTGGATTTTAATAATGCAATAAATATTTTTTTTTTCTGCTAACAATCAAGCATAGAATTTCATGAGCTTAAATTGTCTTCTATAAAAAATGTAGCAGAAAAGCCTCAATACACTTTCCTTAGTTGAGAATTTGTTTTGGTTATGTAAATATTTCTCATGCAAAAACTTCTGGCAAAAGGATTTCAATGAACCTTAGGAAAAGAAGCAAACAAAATAAAATAAATGGAATAGGAAAAGGCCAAGGCAGCCTGACATCAGAACAAAGCCTCTTTTGTTTAATGGAAGGAGAAGGGGGGTGGGAAAAAAAAAACCAAACCAGCAAAATAGAGCTGACAATGTGAGAGCTGCATTTCCGATAGACTGCTCCGAGGCAGGCGCAGTCAGAGCCCAAAAAAGCTTGTAACAGGATTAATTGTAGAAGCATCAAATAAAAGCCATAAGGCACAACAAGCCAGTACAATACACTGCATTCAGAGAAACAAAAAGGTACGCAGCCATGGACATGGAACCATTTCTTGATGCCAGAAGGCTCACCATGTTTTCTTGCTTTTGTCGTAACTGTAAAGTCAAGTCACTCAACATTTGGCTGAGGGTTGCCCGCACAGCGGTGTTAATGCTCCGCTGGTGACAGCTAGATACATATGTCTCAATGCAAACCTGATAAGGAAACAAGATAGCAGTACATAGATATGAACTGGAACCTACCAGCAATACATTTTAGGAGGATACCAAGGTCTCTCACACCCAGATAGTCAGCCTTCCTTACTATTTCATATTGCTTTAGTACCACATTAGAAGTTTTCAGCAGTAAGGAAAACTCAGTAAGTAGCATCTAGAAGCAGCGTGCAATTCATCAGTCTCGCAGCTGCAGGAATGGTAAGGCAACACTGGTGAAGTCTCCTTCTGTCAAACCCAAGTGATTCTGGCACTTGTCTTGCTCTGCAGATAATTCACTAAATGCTGCTGATTGCTCATTTCTAGATACTTATTTGTAACTATCGCTCTGTGAGTCTGTATCTGCAGTAGAGACATTCTCCAAATCTTTAAGGTTGTTCCTTCTGTTGTACAGGTATTTGCCACTTTTTCTATAATTAAGTATTACATACTGCAGCACATCTGAAAGCCTTATAAGGCCTTTTCTAATACAGAAAATACAATCGTGATTTACCATAAATAACACAACTGATTGCCTTTTAGTAACCGGCAATGAAGCTGGGGGCTCCTCATCTCAGAGTTCCCACAGGAGCCAAAGTAGCAGTGGAAGAACAGTGATGGATCTGAGCTCCATGGCAGCTTTTTGACACTGCTGTGACCAGCGTTGTGCTTCACTTTTGCCCCAGATGATGTTATACAAATAGTTGCCAAAGTGTAACACAGCTAGGATCCTGCAGACAGCCCGCTGAAAAACGCAGTTTCTATCCTTGATCAGATTTCCTGTGGGAGGTGTTGGTCTCTGGAAGAGCTGATGTAACTGTAGTAACCACTATAACTACTGCACAGTAACTACTCAGTGAATAACAGCCTTGATGGAGCTGAGTGGGTCTGCAGCAGAAATGTACAATACAATCTTCTCAGACTGTGACCCAGAGAAGCGGTTGTGGTCCTTTGGCATACCCAGAGCTTTATCATTAACAATGAACATTAAAAAAAAAAAAAAAAAAGATTGTTCACATATTTTTCAGTCTTTCTGGTTTTATTCTGACATCATTTGGATATATAGCTATTGAAAAGAACCATTAATATAGATTAAACTAGCTGTGGAAAAAAATAATTAAATAGAGATACATAGGAAAAGGGGTTTTTTACATGCATGAGGAATATATATAATATATATCTTTTTGAATGAGGATACTATATGATGTAAAGCCATTTTTATAGTTCCATAACAAGGATGATTTTTTAAAAGGAAAAAATTAAGGTGATGTGATTACACAGGCTAATCAGTATTGACACAAGGACATGGACAAGACTCTTGATTTTTTCTAACTCCTACTGAATTGAAACCAAGCTACTCCATTGACAAAGAAATGCTGTGGGCTCAAAGCTATAAAGTTTAAGATGAGCATATTGCTGGTGCACTTCTGCACTTATTGGACTGGTGTGGAAAACAATGTAGTTACATTCCTAAAACCTTTCTGACCTCCTCACTTTGGGCAACCTCACATTTCATCACTTCACTAAAGCCACAAGCATAAGAAAACATGACTGAGTTTCTTGTATACAAACTATATCTTGAGTGATCTAAGACATCACGCATGGAAGCTATTTAATTATGGCTTTTGCCTTATTTTCCCTTGTTTCCCAACTACACTGAGAGATAGCATTCCAGAGCTATTCGGGTATATGTACATGACTCATTATCTCATGCTAGAGAAATTATGTAAATGAAAAGCTATCTCCTTTGAAAATATGTTAGAACAGGTTACAGTTGTAAGCAGTAACAGGATATAAAGGACAGAATTGACAGCATCTCTCATTCTTATTGTCCTTTTTCAAGATTATGAGACACACACACCCTCAGTAAATAAGAGATTTTATTTATTTTGAGATTAATCAGTCAGTGTTGAAGATGGTCTTGTACATTAAAAGAAGTTCTGGACTGACTCTGCCCATCATTCAGCTATCACCTAAACTCCAGTGGTCAAAATCGCCTAAAGCCCATTAGAAGTTACAACCCTTCACAGAAGCCAAACCATTCCTCTTGAGCTCTAAGTCTTTATCTAGAGTACTTGAATTAATTGATGAAATACCATTTGTAGAGGTAGGCTGACTTTCTGGAGAGAGCATGATTGATATCTCCATCTTCTCTCCCCTCCCCATGTCAGCTAATGAGCAACAGTACTGTCCACTTGAGCTCCAATCTTATGGAAGGCCTGTGTTGTAAAATGGCTGGGCAAGGTACCTTTTGAAAAGCCATTGATGAAGAAGCACGAGTAAAAATGGGAGAGCTCAGGGCCCCGAGGAGGTGTGCAATGGACATTTTGATCATTTCATGCATTCGGGGACTTCCAGCTCTATGGCATGCAAAACACAACTACGAGCAAAACACAGAAGGGTTAGCCAGAGAAACACAACAGAGTCAAACAAAACAAACCTCCAAATGGCAGATGGAAGTAACAAATACACACATAAAAAGAAGCAACAGCATGAACTACATTTTCTTGCAATGGTCTAGGCAAGCATGGGAAGGTGCACAGTGCAAGATTTAGTCTGTTTTCAATATTAATTAAGCCACAAAATATAGTGCCCTTCACATTGGATGCTTCCCTAATTTGAGGCTGATAATATTTAGAAAGATTTGAGGTGCCATTATTTTGTACATATGAATTGAGAACAATCATGCAGTGCCAAAGGGACAGATTGTAGCCTTGTTTGTCAGAGAAAGTTTTCAGAGTTCTACCAGTAATGAAGCCCGTACCTTTCCAATTCTGCAGTGGCTCCACTTTGCTACAGAGGGCAGGCTAGGAAAACTAAGGGACTGAAGGGACTGACTTGGAAAGAAATCTCAAACAGGAAAGGCACTGGAGCAGAAAGCTTCTCTCTGCCACCTTTACCTTCGAGCAAGTCAGAATAATAAACGCTGAGACTATAAGTAAATGCTGAACTCAGAAATGATTTTCTGTTTCCTACTGCTTATACATTGCAGAATTAGGATAAAAACACATATTGATTCCAGCTGTTAAAGTCTTTACCTTACCTAAAATCTCTCTGGGAGCAACGTGAGGAAGCAGGTATGTGACTGGTGGGGCTTGCTAATCAGAGAGACCTAGGCATTCACTGAGGCAATATTTTCTCAAGGAACGAGGAGAAAATAGATGTACCTCCAGACACTCCTCTGTATTACAGCTTCTTAAAATTCCCTGAAGGAAATTAAAGTTTTGTTTGCTTTGCTGGCACATCTCATCAGCCTGCATTAGACCTCCTGTTCGTTTTAACAGAAAAAGGACAAATTATCATTGTGTTAAATTGTACCACTACACTAGCAAAGGCTTTTAAGAGCCAGGCTAGACATTTGGGAATGAAAGTGAAGAACAACTAAGAATAGCACAGTTTATATCCAATTAATGAAAAAAAAATTACCAGGATGCTTTTTAGGATGCTTTAAATAAATAACAGCCTTGTTGTTATCCAAATTTACAGACAGAAAATATGATTTCAGATACATCTTATAACAAACAGAGCATACTCACTATTTTCCCCTAGTCTTAGGCAGTGCTCTTAAAGATTGAAATCTGAAGGATTTAGAGCCACTAAATACTTTTACCAGCAAGTATTTTGTCTAAGCTAGACCTCTTTACGTACAGTAAGTGATGCACTAAGATGAATTAATCAACTTTTGTCTCATGTTAGAAAGTCTGCTGAGAAAAACTGCAGCGGGGGAAATTATCTGTATTTTCTTCAGTTTGGGACAGTGACATAAAGAGGCTTTAGTACACTTGACAAGTCGTTGCTTGCTCCAAATACCAATTCAGTTCATCTTTGCTGCAACATCTACAGGTAGGGCTTAGAAAGACCTCCAAAACCAGCTCACACAGCACAAGAGAAACCAAAGTCTACACTGAGCAGTACTTCTGTAATTATTACTACTTTTTTTTTTTATCCTGTATATGTTATAAACACAAACTATTTATGTTGCATCCCTGCCTTTTAAAGCCTACTTGTTACAAACTGGCATCTGGTTCCCTGTTATCCCTACAACCCCATTCTCAGCTTCCAACAGGACAATGCAACATCAATTTTCTTCCTAAGCTTTGAAAATACTGTAACTTCCAGGTAAAGTGAGGTATTTTCACATGGGATTTTTCATTTTCACAAAAAAACCCCACCCAAAATACCAAAACCTGTTAAGGAGTACATCTTTAAATGTCTACATACACTAGGAGTGTAAGACATGTATATAATCTTCACATTGCTCCACAGACATTAGCTCTCCCCATATTACATTAACAATATAATTTTATGATATGTTCCGTGTACAACAGTGTGCTCTGCTGAAAGGTTAAGTGTTCCTGTGCATCTTCTCTAGTCTGAACAAACACTCCTGCAGTTTGCTACAGACTGTACTGAAAACATCATCTATTTACAAAGGCTCACTTAATAGACCCACAGGTATGTTTTTCTACAGCCAAAGCTCCTTTACAATTTAATTTGGACTAAATTGTAATGGAATAAAGAGAGAAGGGTAACTAATAGCAGCAGGACAACACCTGCTATATCTCTAGAGGTGTAATAAGTCTTTTACTTGGCTGTATTAGGAAATAGGCTAACACACAAGGCTAATGAGGCACGAGGTAACGTTGATGCTAACATGGCACATTATGGCCTATGCACCTCTCCTGAGGAAACAGCATTAGTTTTAGACTTGCACCAGGCAAGGAATCAGCACAGTGCTGTTTTATAAAGAACTCAAGGATTTTTTTTGTCTATTGC
The DNA here is from genome assembly GCA_033439905.1 of Ceryle rudis. Classification (NCBI taxonomy): domain Eukaryota; kingdom Metazoa; phylum Chordata; class Aves; order Coraciiformes; family Cerylidae; genus Ceryle; species Ceryle rudis. The sequence continues at coordinate 35,297 of JAAGNO010013003.1, read as the reverse complement.
AAAAGGCAAAGTAAATTAAATATGAGTAGTAAATGTGCGACACCGTAATATAAAATTGTCAGTCAGTTTCCAAAAGTGCCTTCCCATGCAAGCCCATCAACCCTTTCCAATTTGCAACTACTTTTTCACACTAGACATAAGGTAATACCAGTCCTTAAAGCGGTAATTGCGATTGGGACTGGTTCGTTTTCAGGGTATGTATGGAAGACTCCTCTCTAGGTTGCAGGGTAACATAAAGTGACACAAGCAATGGTATGACAGTGGCACTTACCTCAGCAATCTTCAACACTGAACTCCCGTTCAGCTCAAATGTGGAGGTATACGTTATACAGAGCAAGACCTTGAATCAAAAGAGATGGAAGGAGGAAAAAAATTAAGTTTCATCCATTATTGCCTCCCTTCCCCACCCGTGGGCTTTTAGCCACAGCTCCTTCCATTTTTAGAGCAGACATCAGAAGCTTCTTAGCAGTAGGTGTTACTGGGATAAAGGAGATGGCACAATCAAGTTGCTTCCTCCTGAGAAGCTGCAACTGTTGGCCTCAGAGATACAGCCCAATAGATTATTTTTTACTGTCTCCTACGTTCAGATGTTTCCATGGAAGGAAAGACAACCCAGTGTTCAACTCTGGCCTTGGATTTGATAACTAGAATCCATTCATATGTTAACCACAAGCTTTGCATGATTTATAACCTTCCATCCATTTCTATCAGTATAACAAAGGAGGAAGACAAAATGCATACAATGTATTACTTAGATGACACAGATACATACGTATTCTGTGAAGTTATTAATTACTGCTTGACATGAGCATTTCCCAGCCTAGGATATTTCCAGTACATGTATTAAAGTCATTTGATACAGAACAGCTGAAAAACAATTCATAAACTGCAATTCATGAGGAATGGCCTGTCCTGTCTTGAACTCAGCTGGAGGAATAAGAATCAAAAGCCTCATCCAACACCTTAGTTTGAAAAGGAGAGTGGGAATGTAATGTGACCTACCAGGAGTAGTGTGGTTGGTGAGTGGGGCAATGTGATAAGAGATGCTCTGGTGTGATGACTTCAGTATCCGGAGATGTCCTCCCTCCCTCTCTTCCTTTCCATTCTCTCCTGCCCCACAGAAGACTAAGAGAGCCTGAGCAACTACCTTGTCTACTTAGAGCATGAAATTCACCCAGTCCAAGAATTTATGCTTTGCTTGGTCTGAAATAGCATGAGTTTCTTGGGATATGTGTACCAGCAATTATCAATCACATTAACATTAATATATTGGTCCTCGACTTCTCAGCCCAGAAGTGCTACTGTTCACTGCTTCACAAGGAAATTTGGGGCATCAGACAAGTTAGCATTACTGGCTCTTAACCATTTCTCGTATTTATTACCTGCTTTTCAGTGATACTAGACTTTTATTTTATGAGTAGCTTCTCTGACGGCTACTAATGCTACAACACCCTGGGGTAATCTCCTTAACCTAGAATGCAAAACAAACAACTTAGACACAGAGTGTCTGATCCGAGCTTGCGAGTTAAGCATAAAAAAAAAAAAAAAAAAAAAAAGAGAAAAAAGAAAAAGGAGGCAAATAGATTCATGTTTGGAATGAATGCATGTTTGGAATGATTATTGCCCTTTGGTTCTTGGAAAGCATATTTGTTCTGACCTTTTATTGTGTCATGCTGTTTCCACATTATGGTGGAACAGCAAAAAAATATAATGTAACAACTTGAAGCAGGAAAATAGATCACCTCTTAGGTGCAAGCTGTATCTTCTTCATCACTACTCAAGGTAGTAATCTCTAGAGGCATCTCAGAGCTTTCATAAAGAACAAAAATAATGCTGATGTGCAGGTTGAAAGAAGCAGACAACTTTAATACAGCACTGCTTGGCATACTGGAGCCACTGAACTATTGAATCTCTGATTGGGAGAATACTTCTCTCTGCAGCTATTTTGCACCGGGGCGGGGGGTGGGGAATCCATTACTGGAAAGAAGGCATTTAATAACTGTAGGGGAATTTGAATTCTTAGTACAAAAGCAGCTTTGAGCATTAGCTACTTGCTCTTACAGGTACAGACAGAAGAGCCTGTCCATGGATGAGTGGCACATTTTTCCAGGGAATGACATAAATAACCCTCATTATATTCTGAGAGTCCAACTGAAAATTTTCTATGCACTGAAACGCACTGCACCCTTACAAATGTTTTTCTCAGCAGAAAAAACGTATTTCACTACAGGAAGTCACACCTTACTCCAATGTTGGTTTTGTTGTTGTTGTTATTTCTTTGTTTTGTAAATAAAATACCAGTCAGGAGCTCAATTCTATTCTTCCAGAAAATGTTTTATTATTAAAAGTGTTTCAAGAAAACCATTCTGTAATAGCAATTTTAAATTTGTCTATATATGTTTTCTTGCCTTAACTCTTACTCAGTCCTTCATAAATAGAAACTGAGTAACGTGGATAAATACTAGAGGTAATGAAAACAGAAAAGGATGAGCTAATCTTCTGAAGTACAGTAGCCCTGGAATATAGTGGGGTTTTTTAGACATTTAGCATTTACCTTTAGAGCAAAACAAAGTTTCTGAGCCAAGTTTCTTCTTCAGGTTTTCCTTTTTCTGTCAAACGGGCAAAATGGATTTTCTCATCTTAAAAGTGTTACAGTCTTCCTCACTATTATGAGGAGAGATACTACCTATAGAGCACTTGAACTTGCCAGAGAAGGAAACCTAATTCTAATTACAAACAACTAAAATCACTGTACTTTCTATTTCTTGACATGAACTCTGCAAATTTCTCTGCAATCTGCTGCGTTTGCTGGGACATGGACAAGTGCCAGCGATGAGTGGTATTTTTTTTCCTGTCCACAGAGTAAATCCCGCAGAACAGCTGAAAAGTAAATGGTCAGTTATAAAAGCTCTCAATAATCTCATTTGGTTAATGAGTACATAAGTTATAAGGGCTATTATTTCCATCTGCTGCTCAGTCTATACCTGCAAAATGTAAAACTTTAAAACACAAAAATTTTGTCTGGCACTAAGTGAATTCTAAACTACCGGCCAGCCTCACAGCCAGCTGTTGGGCCTTACTTCCTCAGCTGTTAAGTACCCTGAAATTTTACTGTCATTTCTAATAGTTGTGAGAGCTCAGCAGATGGCTAAAAATACACTCAGTATTTAAAGAAAATCTGTTATTTGTACTCTGCATACACTGCTGTATAAAACACGGGTGTAGCACACAGCTCAAACCCAGAGACATACAACTGTCACCTCACTAACAAATCTCTTCTTATTGTGCTAAGAGCCAAGAGGGACAGCCAGGCCCATGACTAATCTTATTCCAGCACTTTGCATGTCCTGATTTTCCATACTTGTGAAACCTTGTTTGCTTCATGTGATTTTCTGCTCTCTTGTACCATCCTGGCTTTGTACAGTTTGTTAATACCTAATGATTTCCAAAGATCAAAACCTGGAAGGCATACACTATAATACATGGAAGTACACACTAGTTTAGGCATTCTTGTAAGCTCTGCTCTTCAAAATCTCTTCTCCTCCCATCTCTTTTTTTTTTTTCTATCTTTATAGAACTGAACTGTGAAACTTAGAAAGGATTAAGCATATATGTGCTGCCACAAGTGCCAATAGCCTGCTTGCAACAGGCGAAAGATAGAAAAGTTGGATATCAAATGCAGTAGGGAAGTGATGATCAAAACCTTGCTAGGAAGCAATAAGAAATTTTGGCAACAAGACTGCTAAGTTTTGACTGCTACTCTTTATATAAAATGAGATCTGTAAACCTACTAGCTAGACATAGGGCATATGATGTGATCAAATGATAAAAGCATAACAAGTTATCAGCCAGTATATTCTTGGCTTATTCTACTTGCTACCCTCTTCCCTCACAAATCATTTGTGAGATCTGAAATATGGTCTCTGATCAATGCACAAGACTGCTCTCAGCTGCGATTTCCATCAGTGCCACTGCAGGGCTCATTTACAGTCTTGGCAATACTCCAGACACTCAACTCGCGTGTCTTCCCATTTATGTGGAACAAACAGCGAGACAGCAGGATTCTCTTTCAGATTAATGCATGAAAAAATGAGATTAAATACAAACAAAACCAAACTTAATCATTCAGATCCACTAAAAACATTGAGTCTCCAGACAGGACATCCCATAGGCTGCTTAACTACTCATGACACTAACTCAAGCAATCTGTATTTTAAAAAATTAAAGAAAAGATAGCTTTTCTGGGGCAATGACATTTTGGTTTTGTAACCACTGGTAGTGAAAACAGAAACAAAACTACAAGGAAATTTCTAGTAATATCGTCACTACAAAACAAAATTGAAGACATTTACTGTGTGTTACTGTGATGAGTTCTTAATTGGTATGGACTCTAAGACACTTCTTTTTTCTTTTTCTTTTTTGTTTAAAGAAGGAATTTACATGACTGTGGATATTATTTCAAAGTCACACAACTTCCATGATGTTTTAATTGGTTTTCATTACCTTGTAAATGCTTGGATTATAAATGGTTTCTCCAGAATGAAAGCATTCATTTTAACTACTGTTGAAGCTCTGACTGTCATGGACCAAGAAATACAATTCCTACTCTCTTGAGTTCCAAAGTATCAACTGTAGAATAAGAGCACACACAGAGATAGTTTTCACAATAAGTAGAAACAACAAAAAAAAGGTGCTTCTGATGTTACAATTCTAAAGTTCAATTGAGTCAAAATGTACAGGATTTGAACTGCAATGTAATTAAACTGACGTTACAATGTCTATGCTATATTTTAAGAGGGGTCTCTTGAAGAGGGGAAAAAAGAGGGAACATTTTTAGACTGTAAGACTTCTTCTAAGTGTTGCTAGCCAAGTTTAATTGCTTCCCCTAGGAGGAAAACCCAGCCAGATGACAAGGCAGGACAACTCTTTATCTCGTTTAGCAATTTGACATTAGTAGGAGTCATCCAGTATTTCTGCAAAATAGTTTGGACAGGAGGTGTCCTCCTATTTGGCAGAATAACTGGTAACCTGCTCATGTCACATTCTTTGGCCTTGATGGAAAATAAGGGCAAGAGAAACCAAGCTCATTAGTGAACTCATGCACCTTGTGTCACCATGTGTCCCTGTATGAAACAGCAGATAGTGTGTGCCATGAATCAGGAAACCCATCAAATGCCTTGCTAGCACAGCAGCAAGTGGTGCTCAGTGTTATGAATACACCAGGGCTTCAGACAAAAGGACTACATCTGGTATAGAAGAGCCTCACACATTATCAGGGGAGACATGCTGGACGCTCCCAGAAGATGGTGCCCATTGGTCCACTAAACTAAAACAGAGCTACCACTGAACACAATTTACGGTGGTATGAAACCAACTGAAACTTCTGCTTATGCAGTACTGTTGCAGAAGGGAAAAAAACTATTTAAAGCTATTGCTTAACAGATACTTCACAGGTTTTAAGAGTGTGACCAGCAGGTCAAGGGAGGTTCTCCTCCCTCTCTAGTCTGCCCTAGTGAGGCCATATCTGGAGTACTATGTCCAGTTCTGGCTCCCCACTTCAAGAGAGACAGAGAACTACTGGAGACAACATAGGACTACAAAGATGATTAAGGAATTGGAGCATTTCTCTTATGAAGGAAGGCTAAGAGACCTGGGTCTGTGTAGCCTGGAGAAGACCGAGTTGGGATCTTATCAATGCTTATAAATTTCTAAACGGTAGGGGTCAAGAGGATAGGGCAAGTCTTTTTTTCAGTGGTGCCCTGTGATAGGACAAGGGGCAATGAGCACAAACTGGAACACAGGAAGTTCCACCTAAACATGAGGAAAAACTTCTTTACTGTGAGGGTGATGGAGCCCTGGAACAGGCTGCCCAGAGATGCTGTGGAATCTCCTTCTCTAGAGACTTTCAAAACCCACGTGGATGTATTCCTGTGCAATCTGCTCTAGGTGAACCTGCTTTGTCAGGGAATTTGGACTAGATGGTCTCCAGAGGTTCCTTCCAACCCGTACGATTCTGTGATTATGTTTTCTTAACAGCTACAACAGCATCTTTTATCTTTACAATTAGAACACTCAAAAGCAGGGAAGATTTCAAAACAGACTTACTAGCACTGCTAGAATGGCATTTTTCCCTTCACAGGTTATAGCCTATTTAGGTATACTGCAAAATTAGAAGGGATGTATATCTGAGTAAAACAAAACTGGAAAAGGACATATACCAAAGTGAAAAATACCAACAAAAAGCTTAATGAGTTCTCAAATAAAAATGAAGTTATATGCATCCACTACCAAAATGATCAGCAAGGATGTCAACACATGGGTGTAAGTAAACCCAGAGTTGTCAAGGAAAACAGAATCAGTATAGCCCCTAGATGGAAAATTCTGACATTTATTCTTGACAACAAGGACATTTGTTTGAGAGTGGAGAGAGAAGACAATTCCCTTACCCTCAGATACATGTGAGGTTCCATCAGAACTACACCAGAGGCAATTTCTGTGTGGAAATGTCCTTTACGACAGCTAATTTAAAATTACTGTTTCAGTCACTAGATTAACTGGCAAGAAGACAGCCTGAAAACAGTGTAAGAAGTGGGATCCCACAGGCTTTCTGGCCTGCCAGAGGATTTTACCTTATCCTGGACCATTTCCTGACCAGCATCCAGGAAAGAGATAGTAAAAAGCCAGATAAGATGGTTTTGTGATTGCAACATAAAGCACTATGCCACATGAAGCTTCCATCTCTCATAAGAGATATACGAGGAGCTTTAGGGAAGAGGACTCCCAGAAGCTGGCTGGCAGTGTCATAACAGCTTAATGAGATACAAGTTCTCTCGTCATCTTCCCCTAGGACCAAATGGTGTTAACAGCTATGGTGGCAGCAGCTCTCATCATGGGAAGCTCATAAGCAGATAAGGTCTAGTGCATGTCATCTGTGGCACATCTGGAGTGCATGTATAACTGCACGTAAAAGCTATGGCAAGTGACTCTTCCATGCTACTGTTATGTCACCAACTTGGCTAGCAGAACTTGGCACTGGCACCTCCAGTAATCAGTAATGTCTGTCAGCAAAATCTGCACCATTGCGAAAACGAATACCAGTCAAAAGCACTCAAAAAAAAGCACCCCTACCAAAAATCTGTGCACTCTTAAGTACTCCTAAGCATGCATACTGTAACACAGTATTTGATCACAGTGTATCACAGGTAATTTTCTTTTTTTTTTTTTTTTTTCCTCCTCACAGACCAGTCAATCATCTGGAAACTCAGAAAGAAACCCTTACTGCTGAGCTAACCTGAAGTAAGGAACCCTTATACCATCCATCCATGCATCCATGATTGCAGAAGGAATGACCACAGAGGACAGAAGGCAGGAATCCTGCCCCCTTACCCTTCCCCTGTTTGTCTCAGCCCCAGGGTAAAGCATTCCTCTAATTACTGCTTTTTTTTTGTGCCTGACCCCAATGATTTTGATTAAGCCATGCCAAACAGGACAGTTGCAACACAACAGAACGAGCATGTTCTCTGTCCATAACCAGTCATAATGTCACGAGGAAGCACTGAGAAAGCTATAATTTTGGTTTAGAATTTCTCCAGGCAAGAAGCTGAGCCTACCATTCTGTCCTGCAAACCTTTTAAGAGACGACCCATCCTCCACGTGGGTATTTAAAGCCACATGTCTGCCCAGACCCTCAGAGGTTGTTCAGAGCTATGAATTAAAGCACAGAAAAGTACTAAGGAAGAGCCACAGATCCTAGAAAGAGGCTGGATTTTTGAGATACTACATTGACTGCTGAATGGTTTAGGCAGCTCCCTTCCAGTACCCATGTGGAAATATACAGGCCATTACCATTCTCATTCTTTTGTACTCATTAAGGGGAAAGCTCAGGTATTTAATTCAAGACTGTGGTTTCTGCTACAATAGACAGGCACCTAAGAACCAGGGGAGTTCTTTATTCACAATCTTAATTATGAGCACTAGGCATTTATCATAGTTCTAATTAACTTGGAAAAGGATGAGCTTATCTTGAAACAGGGAACTCAATCCATTGGAATGAACCTAGTTACTTATAATTATGTGCACAAATAAAATTACTTTTAGAAGTAACAAAACAAACAAACAAAATAAAAATAAAATAAATTAAAAAAACCCCAACAAACAAACCAAACCCAAAAACCCAAGAGAGTCTAGATTTGTAGTTGCCCTACATTACAACAGTTTAATTTATGAAAAGGCTAAATGGCGGAAGCACCAAGAACTCTAGGTAGCTTTCCTGGGCAGGACTGATCTTAGAAAAAAATCTTACTTCCATGACATTGTGCAAGTATTTACAGACTCGCCTCTAACACTGCAGAATTATGGACTGGGCAAAAATCAGTATTGCTTACAACAGCTCATATCAGGTACCACTGTTACAAGAACTAATGAACACATTAAGGTGAAATTTTCTTCTACAAATTTTAAGCATTTTTTTTCTTATTAATAAAAAAAATTAAACTAGTTCTGGATTAAAACATGCCAAGTTGAATAATGGCTTTTTTTTTTTTTTTACTTTATTTGAAACATAGTCCTTTTTTGCTCAGAAAAAGACTGGACTTCAATTTGTATTGCAGGTCATATTGAAAAATATCTGCAATAATGCGGTGCATAAAACTTATTGAGGGGAAAAATTACTTATTTCAAAATTATGTATTAATTAAAACATGTAGAGTAACAGCAAGTATCAGCAATCGGTTTGATGACTCTTACCCTGATAATGACACTCTTCTCCATCTCCATTTACCACTTACATTTTTATTGTTGCACCAATGAATTCTTATTTTTAATGGGCAGTAGAATTACTCATTATACCTACATAAAACTATTACACGTGCCTTGCCTCGAAGAGGCAGCACAGGGAATACTATAGTTCACATATGCCTTTAAATCCAAGTTGTTTCAGTCCAGATTCCTCCTCCACTTAATTTTAGAGTTCAAGACAAAGCAGAACAGTTGCAGATTATACACTGTTAAGCATAGTGAAATTGTATGTGGAAAGATACATTTCATAACCATTAACCTTAAAACAATGATTTCACAAATATATTTGTGAAAGTTCATTACAGTGAACAGCTCATTTACCAGTATCCAAGAAAAAGGTGCAGAATATAATTATCCAGTGAGGGTGGGATTTTACAATTGTGTTCTGCCAACATTTTGGATCAAACAGTTTAGAATTACTTTTCAACTACATAATATAATTTGTTCTCTGTCATGGAGGATCAAAGAAAAAAATTAAGTCGCCCCCCATCAAACCTTCCGGGTCTGAGAAAAGAAAAACATTTAGGCTTCCTGTTCAATGGCAAAAACTTCTGGCCAAGTTTTTTGAAAAAGTTAAAAATAAGTTTTGCTCAGTTGCTCAAGCACAATCCAGATTAATCCAATAACTGCATTAGACCAGGACTATCTCTCTGAACCTGTAACAACATGGTTGTGCAGAACCTAAAATGGGTCAACTACAGATTGTTAAAAAGATGAGAATAAACAAAAAAGTGGTCTCCAAACTTTCACTACTCCTTGCAGATCTTCAGTAGTGACCTTCTCAAGTGAGCAATTTGACACTGTAGCTGGGGCATAATCAATTAAATTAATTAGGGGTAAAAAAAAAATTTAAAAGACTAGGAGATGGCTCTTAGTACTCGGAAGAATCACTTTGCATTTTTAAAGCATGATGGTAGCAATCTTTGAAAGAATAATTACAAATACACAACCTAAAAGCAGTGCTTCAGAGGCAGAGCTATTTGCTCCATTCTGCCTGTCCTTACACAAGCTAAGTTTTACCCTGATTCAGAGCTCAGTTCTGAATATATCCAAAATGAAAACCGAAATCACAAGAAGAGCTGTCTAATATTATTATTGGAGAGTTCCCAAATGCTGTATTAATGGATCTGTGAAGAGACAAAGAGAAAAGATTTCCCTCACGGTAGATTTAGCAAGGGTTCATTAAACCTCATTTGCAGATTAAAAATTCTGTCTGACTCTTCACCAAAAGCCTAAAGAAAATCATAAAAATCTTGCCCATTGGCAAGCAGTACACCTAATCCACTTACAAATGCCAGTTGGAAGTCACTGTGAATAAACTAGCCTTTCCTAAATGAAAACGGTGTTCACCTTTCCTAAATAAAATAGCTGTAAATAATGGGAATTAGAAGAGTCTTCTCTCTCTCAAGCCATTTTGGAAGAGTCTTCTGGTTCCTCAAAATCCTCAAGTCTACTTCAGAAAACACCACGAGTGGAGTAGCCACAGATACTGTGTGAAGTCTTCTCAGAGGTAATAAGAAAGAAAGCATGGAAGCTTGACAAAAATATCTTTGTAACATATCCAGAATATCATAACATCATTAATTAGAATAGTGAAATAGAGATCAAACATTTTAAAAGCCATCAAATCAGAAAAATGAGTTTCCTTCATAAAAGGTAATTATTCTCAAAAAAAAGACAATCAAAGACAGCAAGCAAAAGTCACAGAATTGTTGGGGCTGGAAGTGACCTCAGTTTAGAGGCTCACCCATACATTAGTTTCCATTTTCCACTGCTGATCTGACCATATCTGATAGTGGTTTTGTTGATACTCTATGTGTTCCTGCAAGCAAAGGTCTAATTGCATGAAGAAGTACTTCAATCATTTTAAAAACACCTGAAGACAGAATTTAAAAGCATCAGACCAGGAAAGAAACCAGAAACCCTCTACTCCCCAACCAAACCCCTGATATTTATCTTCAGTCCAGAACATGTCCCCTTTCTGCTGCAGACTATCTATTTGCTTGTTAATCTAGTGCTTAAGGTCAACAAAATGTTCCTGCTCCTCAACACAAGATACACCCTTGCAATTCACTCAGTTATAACATGGCCACATGTCATACAATAAAATTCTTCCCATTTCTGGGCCAGCCATATTGCATGACCGTGTTCATCTAAGGTTAGTGTTGAATTACTGCCCTTCCTATTTCTTCCTATACATCTGCAGCTATATAAATAGAACAGTGAGTCACTTTGTTACCTCACTGATAAAACACCAAACCTGATTAGTGATCGATATATCTCTTCCTTCCTAACTCAGATAGATATTGTAAAGAAAATAAAAAATGTTTAGAAACTGCAATGAAGCTATTGATGCATTACAAGATCAACAACAAGGCCCTGCATGATTGTGTGATTTTCCATTCCCTTGATGTAGCCAGCTGAGCACAGTGAAAACACAAACTGATAGTACACGTATTAGTGGCCTTTTCAGAGTGATAGTCAAGTATCATGGCAACAGCAAAGATCAATGTTAAAGTTACCTTGTGTCAGATACACATCTCCTTCTGGATTACCTGGTTTCTCAGTATCATTTAATGTAATTTAAAACACCTAAATAACCTCAGTTTAGTCCCCAGTGTGAAAATACTAAAAAAATCTCTGTCATAAAATGTATCAGAGGTACAGAGCATATATAAACATTGAGATATTATAAGGAAATATTTGGCTCAGTAGTTAAATAACATGCAAGTCTGAATGCAAAATTTAAACACATTAGACACTTGCTTTACTATGCGGGAAATCAAATTCAGTTAGTACTCCTGTGCTTGGTACAAGGTGCCCCATTCAAGTTACAGAGAAGCCACGGTCTTTTCTCCTTCCTCACTGAAAAGGCCACTGCCTTCTTTTGGGCACAAAACTGCTGTTAGCATAAGAATCACCCAGTGCTTAGTAATAATAAGGGTGCCATGCAAAAAAAGATGCAAAAATTACCCTTTTATGCAAAAAGATAAACAAGGACATCAGAGTATCACATCTACTCTGGAAAGCCAAGGGAAGAATTTTCCCACATAATCACTCTACATGAAACATCTAAACAAAAGGTCAATCCACAGCCAGTATTTGGAAGAATTAGAGATACTGGCAGCAATTCCTAACCTGGAGTTTAGTTGAATACTTACTACAAAAAGTAAAACTCCACCTTAAAACGCAGTTTATAAAAAGAATAGGAGGTACCTCACCTAGCACAGAAGAGAGAGGTACTGTGAGAGAGGAAGACTTTGAGTTCATCTTGACAGCTGCGTTGGGGCAGTACAAATATTCCCTGGCTGCCCAGGATGCATTCCAGCACAGTCCCCAGCCCTGGCCTTTAAGTCTGAACACTGTCAGCATGCTGGTTTTTGATCTTCCAATCTGAGATCTGCAGAGCATGACATGTCACTCACCCTTACAAATAAGGATTTGGTACCTAGCCCTAAATTAGCAAGTGCCCCAACTGCTTGTTTTTTGCAGCAGCAGGAGAGGTCCAGCTATCACTCCTCTCCATTATTTACAGAAACCATTAGAGTCAGTCTCTTCCATTGCTGCCTAATGCTGTCCCTTTACAATAATATCTGATAGGTTGCAAAAGCCTATGAAGCAAGGCAACGAACGGCACTTATGCCACTCTTCAGTGTTCTTCTTTTTGCTGCCAATTACAACTTGCAGTGACTGAATGTAAAAAGCTTTACAGAACGCTCTCCTCAGCTAATCTGTTCCCTTCACACTTGCATCTGCAATACTGGTGAATGACAACAAACCATTAAAATAAATATTCAAAGTATTTGTTTTGGATAATATGTGATCTGTGAATTTCTACTATACACTTATTGGGAAAACCAGGAAATATTTTGGGTAGGATTTAAAACAGAACAAACACATTTAAGTGATTTAGGATCTTACAAGACAGCAACTGATAGGGAAGTCCATACTCCTGCACCTCTGTTTTCACATCTATTTTGCATGAATAAAAGCTTTTGTGTACTCTTTGATGCTTGCATTCCACAAGACTGGTGCAATAGTGCAGCAAGTCACAAAGAACCAGGCCAGTATCACTGCTGACCCAGTTTCACACAGACCTGCTCACACTCAGGAGTGTCTAATATCAGCACTGGATAAAGACATATTTAATCTCCTCTGTAAGGAATAACATAGTTTAATGTACAATCATACGCTGCCTTGAGGACACATTTTAGCAGAACCAGGGATTTAAACACATTGCTGAGACTGGCTGCTTGGAAAACCTGGAAAGTTTCAGTCAACATTTTCAATGCAATAGCATCTGTAACATTCAGGTTACAATGTAAAAACATCTCTACCTAATTTGACTTTTAGGCAAGGCTCAGCTGTAATGCCTCTGAGTTTTAACTGTCCTGATTACAATACATTTTGGCCCTCTGGTGTCTTGAAATATTTAAATCAAAATAGAAGTTTTGCTTTGTTCTCAGGGTGTAAAGATGTAGCCTGGTATTATCATACATGCATTGCTGTGTGCTTTTAGCCTGAGAAGGATTTGTACATCAGAATTTCACTCAGTAGAATAAAGGTGATATTTCCTTTTCTCTTGCACTTAAGCTGGAACTGAACACTGGTTTGCTTTGTTTTGCTTTAAAAAAAAAATGTGTACATAAATAAAATCTTACATTTTGGCTTGGGTTTTATGTAGTCTGGTGTTTGGGTTTTTTGCATCTTGGATATTAAGACAACTTGAGAAGATATTCACTCATAACTAGTAAAATACAGTGCTCATATTCTTCTCAGTGTGGGGACAATGTGTCACAGATGCATGTCATGGCTTTCAGAGAAACACTGTGCATGAAGATTCTGAATCTGCAATACTCAAGAAGGTGAAAAAGCAACTTGCAAAAAATTACTGCATACCAAGAGAGACCTGCTGGTTTCACAGTGCTACTACTTAACTCTTCCCCTTTCCCACAGTAGGGAAGGAAAGAGACATGCTGGGTTAGGAATGCAGATCTAGGTGTCACCAGTTAAGCCTGTACTTGGGCAGAAGCCTGCTCTCTAAAACAGGTAACAGTCCACACAAATACTCCTCCCTTTTTTCTACTGCTACGTTAACCCTTCTACATGTTCTGACACTGAGTGCGTATTGCATCCAGGTAGTTATCTTCAGTGGCAAAGTAGAGCTAGTACAGAGCAATTTCAGAGTAGATAACCTATATTCATTCAATGAAGGATGTCACATCTAAGAAAGAAATAAAATACCTAATCTATGCACTTAAAAGTAAAGGACCGTCAAGTAGTAGATCCAAATACATCCATCTGTACTAGGTATAGTGAACATGCAAAAAGGACCACCAGGTTTGTTCTAAAACAGTTTAGATCAATGATCAGCTATAGCACAACAAACCCTGTAGTACAAAGTTTACAGCCAAACATCTGAGAACTATCCACCATCATACTGGTTCAGACAAATAATACAGGTATTGGAAGTCACTTTTTTATGACAGCACAAGTCATACAACCAACCCAGTGACAGGGCAGGGAAATTTGACAGCACCTCCACTCCAAAACAATACAACCTGGCAACTGAGTTCCTAACACACACAGGAGAATGCTAATGCTTTTCTAGAAATTGAAGTTCCCACCGAGTCACGAAATAATAATTTCCCTTATGCACTAGTCCAGGGACATTTTGGTGCCTAAACAAATCATTCTCCATCATTCACATTTTACAAAGAGAACATAGAGCTAACGAACCAGAAAGCACCTACACAAAATTTCTAATTCAAAATTAGAAACCTGCACAGCCCACCTCATGAGCACTAAAGCTCAATACCAGACAAAAACTTGCAAATCTAGAAGTCATTTATCTGTGAACTTCCATAGAGTGACTTGTCTTGTTCCAGTTTACTAAAACTGGGACCACCAGTGCACTGACTTTTAATATAAACTACATCCTATTCAACCCTGAAAAACACAAACCAAGAAGAAATGAAAACAACTGACATCTGCCAGCAGGAAGGAGGGAATCAAATACTGTTCTAAGGTAAAGATTTCTAAGGCAACAGCTAATTTGTTTGCTAACCCCAGCATTCAGTCATGCAGCCTCTGTGGTAAGCACTGATGCGTGTGAAACACCAACCTTCATCACTTCAACCTGCAGGTCTTCGTTGAGTGCAGGGGTCACTTTGACAGCATTCAGCATCTGATTAAGCAACTGTTTCTCATCTGAGTCTGTTTCCACGGATACAAACCTCTCATCAGACAGCAGCTTCTGCAGAGAGAAAATGGCAATGTACAGGTTGAGAGAGAACTGCCTCTGCCCGATTCTGCTGTAGAGTACCACACCTAATCCTGTTAGTGTTTGGTATTATGGTGGTTGGGTTTTCTATGTACAAATTTCAGATTGATCCAATAATATAAAATACGAAAGTACAGCAAAACTGGGAGATCTGTGCCACGATGAGGGGACGGTTAATATCTTTTGAATCAACTGTCATTCTGGTATCATCTTTCCTCATCCCACTCCTCCAGTGTCCAGAAGAAAGTAGATATCAGCAACTGACACCAATCCAAGACATGACCTCAGCAAAACCTCTCAACATTTTAGAAGTGGGGAGAGAGTGGAAAAAAAAAAAACCCACAAAACATCAACAGAAAAAGCCCCTCTTAGCCTAGTATCCCGGCCTCAACCTAGTGCTATCAGATACCCTGCCCAGCTGTCATCCCACTTGCTCAAATAGGGAACAGAGCACAAGCACTGTGGAGGTGGCACTTCTGATCACTGACAAGATGTGTTTTGTGTCATTCAGAAGTTGACTAATAATGAATGCAATCAAGTCCTCACGACGAAGAATATGTGTCATGAAGACCACAAACATACCTAGAAGTGTGTTCAGTACAGACTGACTGAACTTCAGGCTGAATATTCTAAGATACATCAGATTTCGTTCAGCTGGAAAAAGCCAACATCCAAGCCAGTACCTCCCAACATGGCCAGTGGCACTATTTCCTCAGAGTTCTACTAGAAATACCTCTTCCATTTAGTCTATAACCACATTCATGGGCTCATCTTACTAATGGTAGGCATTCTGCAATGGATTTACCCACTCAAGTATTTTCCTAGCTCCAGTCTTCTTAGAAGCTCCCATGACAGAGCAAAAACTACCTTGTCTTATTTCCCAGGTACACAACTTTGCTCTGTTCCAGTGCAGACTTTGAGCAGATCCCTTTACCCTGTAAATTCTGCATCACTTTTATACTTATGCTCCTTCCCAGCTTCAGCTCTGTAGCACATTTCACTGTTTCATTTCTACTCATTTTCTATGCTTGTACCGGTTTTCAACAAGATAGAGTGAGTTTTCTCCACAGAAGCTCATAAGGTGCTGTGGTTTGGATTTGTGACCAAACCAGTGTTGATAGCACACCCATGTTTTGGCTGTTGCTGCGCAGTGCTTACAAAGTCAAGGTCTTTTCTGTTTCTCACCAGTGAGTAGGCTGGGGGTGCACAAGAGGCTTGGAGGAGACACAGCTGGGACAGCTGATCCCAACTGTCCAAAGGGATATTCCCTAACATGTGACACTGTGCTCAGAAAAAAAAACTGGGGGAAGGAGGAGGAGGTGGAGCATGAGGACATTCAGAGTTAAGGCATGTGCAGTCCTGCTTTCTTGGAGATGGCTGAACACCTGCCTGCTGATGGGAAGGGATGAATGAATCCCTTCTATTTTTTTTTTTTTTGACTTGTATATGTAGCTTTACTTTCCCTATTAAACTTTGTCTTAGCCCATGATTTTCTCACTCTTATCCTTTCGATTCTCTCCCTCATCCCACAGAGAGTGAGTAGCTGGGCAGGGCTGAGCTCTCAGCCAGGGTTAATCCACAACAATGCCTTAAAGAATTTCCTGCGTTTCCAATTTGTCCATCATAAAACTTAACAAAACATAAATGCAGATGAAGAATTGTATTGTTGCCTGGATTACATTTTTAGGCTTCTAGACAGGAGGTAACACTCTTATTTAAGGTACCCAGCTGCAAGTTTGCAAAGTTGTAAATCCAGTTCTTACAGAACTTGAGTGTACGTGCAGCAAGTTGGGAGATTTTAAAAAGTAATAGTAATAAAAATAAATAAATTCACTGAGTGTTTCCAGTGAAGTTATGCTGCAGTGGACAGTGGGTCATTCATAATTCCTCCACTATTCTTGGCTGACCACCACTCTACAATACTCTTCCAACAGGCATATCAGCACTGGTACACAAGCAGACATATGATCAAGTACTACTAGTCTACTGTTGCTTTCACTTTAAAAGCAACTCCTCCCCCTCATCTCTCATATCTGAAACACAGGGCACAGGATCTCAGAGTGGGACCACAGTACTACACTGCAAGAAAGTGATACGTACATGTCTTCTGACGTACATGTCTTGGCAGAGCCAAATAATTACAGGAACCCTTCAGAAAGTACCTTTTTTCTTTACAGCTATGTTGTAAAGATCCACTTACATCCTTATAATCCCAAAACAACTTCATGCTTGTCCTCTGAGGAAGACATTTCTTTTTGGAATATGGTGGCATGCATTTTACAACACAGCAGCATATCTGCCTTTTTAACAATTAACATTCCCCCAGTGACAAGTATTTACTGATACAATTAAAATAAAGGTAAACTGCTCAGTCAAACCTGAGAGACTATTTTTGTTGCTTGTGCTGTACTGCTGTTTTCTTTTGCAATTTCATAAACTTCCATATCAGATGCTACTCCTACTGTTTTCAGTGTACAAAAAACCCTGGGAAGTGCCCACACATACAGAATGCAGCTCCCAGGATAATAATCCTTTATTAACCTCTCCATCTTTCAAGCATTGCAGTCCTCTCTTCTAATCAAAGAAAGCAGGAAGAATTGACTCAGTTTTCCAAGATGTTTAGCAGTGGAAAGGCTTAATGAGAGTAGCACAGGGCCACACAAGGAAGAGTACATCTCCAGCCCTGAAAGCCAAGAAGTCCCACCTATATGCAGGACATCTTTATCTTCCACTGAATCACCAACCTTTACTTGCATCCTAACTTCTCAATGCTGTAACAGAAACATGAACATTATTGTTAGGTCCACCCAAGGATAGACACTTTTTCTGTAGTATTTTTCAAAAGCAAAGCCTAGATTTCCTTGACACTCACTATCTACTACCACTTCACCATTCTAAAGACATACCTGCATCCCTGCTAGAGCCTGTTGGGCCAGCTTCATGCTCTTCGATTCCAGAGCCAGTTGGAGAGGAAGGAGACATTTCTCCCTGAGGAAAATTGGAAGAAAATAAAGTGAGAGGGAACAATGGAACTAAAATTTATAGTAAAAGGAGTAATGTTGCAGAAGGGCTGTATTACTTTCAGTAAGATAACACTTTCATACAGTAATCAAGGAGAATTTCACAAATCTGTGATGCAGTTTTACCCTTTAAAGAAAGCTGGCCTATTTCTTCACATACTGCTAAGGATGACCTTTTAATTGAAAATTCACAAAATAGTTCCCAATCGTTAGCCCTCTGTGTGCATGCATAAATGTGCAAAGCATGCAGAAGGGATTCACAGATCACTAGAGGTCCTTCAACTCAGCATGATAAGCGTTACACTTCAGTCACTTACCTTCTGTTTAATATTCAAGTTGCCAGAAAAGTGGTTTCATAATCCACTTTCTATTAGTCAAGTTTTGGTCTATGGCCTCCTCTACAGTACAGTGTGCCTCCTCATGTTAGCTCCCTCCAACTACAAAAGGTGTAAACAAAAGCTAGTGCAAACTAACAAGATTGGTTTACATTTGAATTAGCATGTGCTAGAACTATGACTAAGCTGTACTTTGATTATAGAATAACACCCTTTTTAAAACATTAAAAGAAATCACTAATTAGGATAGTATTTTAGCTGCTTTTGACTCAGTGCTCAGACACAGAAATTTTTACTTGGTGACCAAATGAAACAGTGCCTGGAGCTGCAAATTCTCTCTTTATTCCTTGCTCCTTATCAGAGAAGGGCTGCATCTGATGAACACCTCATAACCACAAGGCCTTTAATGCATATCCTGCTAGCTGGCAAGAAACCCATTCCTGATCAGAGATACTCAGACCACGTCCAATTGCAGGCTCCCTGAAGGTTTGCAACCCTTCATTAGGTCACATACCAGAAGAGGCACTTATCTGTACATACAGAGTCTATTTTGCATTTGTAAAGATGTGTTTGCATATAGCAAACTATTCTGTGCCAGACCTTCTGAGAGGCTTAATTTTTCAACTGTCTGCATTGCAAGCCAAAGAGAATTTTTGGAATCTCCCTAATTTTTTCCTCATGGAAACAAATATGTGTAAGGTACAAAGGAACAGCAAACAACTAGTTGAGTCTTTTCTTACCCAGTAGGAAACCAAAAAGCCCTGACTTGTTACATTTGGAGTGTCTGTCAAGCCTCGATGCATTCAAACACATATCCAAGCCTCCTGTCTTTTCAAAGCAAAGTTGTTTAATTTCTAAAAATACCTAAATGAAGCATTTTCTCTCTTTTGCTCCTGTGAACTGACTTTGACCTGAATTCACTTAGTTTCAGCTGACCCAATGATAATTTATTTTCCCTAAAGTATATAGAATAAAAGTATTGACTAAGTCTCCTAGAACCCTAAAGGTTCACAGTCTGAATGAAACACATGACCAGTGTGCAGGTTCTGCTCCTCTCACAAATCCTCCCTTCCTAACTTGCCCATAACGTACCAACCTCCCTCCAAAACTGGCAGTCTACAATCTGAATTTGCTTTTTATACAGTTTAAATGGAGATTACCAAACACTGGCTGTCTCAGCTTTGGGGAGCCTAGCTTGTCACTCCTTCAGTGGATCCTGCTTGCAGAGGGGACTCAATGGCCACTCTGAAAAGTCGGTTCTATTTTCAGTGTCATCAGTTGGTATTGCTTTCTGTCCACCTTTGCCCCAAAAAGCACAAATCACAAGCTACCCCAAGGGGCACAAATCTGCTACTTGTTCTTTGAAATGCAACCCCTTCCTTCAATAATAAATTAAAGACTTGAGAGTCACAAGCACAGCTCAGTTAAGCCATCTAGCAAGCTTCTCTATTTGGCAAAGACCTCTTGAGAATCTGCAGGTTTTTTTCATCTTTGTATCTTCTTCACAGGTTATGGAAGTTTGTAAAAGGCCATCTGGCATAACATCACAAGAAGCTTCTTAAAAGAAACATGAATTACACAGATGTCTAAAGAACCTCAAGTAGACCATATGTATTTTAAAATAGGTTTCTAACTAAAAGCTAACCATTTGCTTCACTCAGGATATTCTGAGAAACAAGCAGGCACAAAGCCCAATTTTCTCAGAAGCTCCTTTCTTGAATGTTTCTGGAATCAATTTAACTAGAAGGACCCTTAAAACCTGTGAGTTTAGAATCAAAACCAGCTTGAACTACAGAACATCTAGGAAATATTTCCTCATAGAGTGTAATATCATCCAGGTCTAGAGAAACTGCCAAAACATCTCCTCCAGGGTTCAGACCATAATCCTGTAGCCAGCACATAGCTGGCTACTACCTACATATCTACTGCCAGCTTTGCCTGGACCTGGGAACGTATGTAGCATGCAGGATTTGTGATAGGACTTTCTAGTTTAGAAAGGTGACACAGCAATATATCTCTAACCCACAAAGCACCTTTAAGTGATAACTTAAACATTGTGACTTGGACATACTCTCTCTTTTAAAAGAAGTAGACACTAATACCCTCTGAGGGAGAACTCATGTTTGAAACATTCTGTGACTCTGTGAAATTAGTAGATCAACAGGTGCCAAACAAGGTACCTGTGCATTAACTGGTACTTCATCAGCCAGACACACACATAGGAAAAAAAGAAGAAGAAAATAACAATAGTGTATAGTACTAACTTCAGGGATGCTAAAACCTGATGATTAGTTAGACCTGCGTCTCTTCAGGGCAGAACACCACATTTCTTTTAGACTTTCTATAGTTCATTGCAACAGCATATAAACATTCTGGGCATTGTTATTACACAACAAACTCATTCTCACATTAAAGTGAGATGGAAACAGGGAGGAGAGGGGAAAAGGAAGGCAGTCATAAGTCACTGGAGTGGATCCAGTTCAGTTTCATTACAACGAAGACAGGTGGGAGCTCCTATGGCTTATGTGTAGCTACCCTGCACATCAGCATGTTGCCTGCCATCTGTCATCACATACTGCAATGAGAAGAGAACAATGAGAGCTGCTTCTTGAGATATCTCACAAAATGAAGAGCAGAAAATGACAAACAGGAGGATGGAAATTAGAACAGATTCAATTAGCTGAACTTCCCCTCCTTGCTAAAAATGTTTAACTGAAAATCTAATTAAGGTTTCTGTAGCCTCTGTTCCCACTGTATTCTCAGAGAAAATGAACTGCCGTTCTGTCATTTCCTGTTCTCGTTACACACTCGGTCGATTACATCTTTAGCATTTCCATGCTACATCTATGAAACACCTGCAGAGAGAGATACCTCACAATGTTTGATTAGCTTGAGCATCTTCAATGCTTCAGTTCGACCTGCCATTTAAATGTATCATCTGCTAGCATGAGAACACAGAAGGACATGGCAGATAATCCTCAGACAGAGTGGGAAAGGATGATGTAAATTAACACAGTAAGTCCCTACTAACATCTACCACTTAAGAACTAGGTTCAATAAGGCTGCAGAAGAGATAATGTGGACCAGAATTTGGTCTCAGAATGCAATGAAGAAAGGGATTGAGGTTTCCTCTTGTATCTTATAGTCCATTTATAACTCCCCCCGTTCTAAGTGGTCCCGCACCATGGGATCTCATTGCTCACTCTACTATCTGCAGTTCTATACTGTCAAGTGATAATTCATTTAAGTTTTGTATTGCTTCATATGCAAGACATTTCACATATGTGAAGTTCTCAGTATAAGCTGGTGCACATTAATATACTTTAAAACACGTTTAAGCATGTTTTCCATTTATATTACTATACAAAAACTCATTTCTCACTGGAACCCCAAAATTTCCATACTGAAGCATGCAAGCGTGGATATATACACACAAATACAGCTTTAGGCACAAATACCAACTTCGTCCTGAATGAGATGAGTGAAGTATAACACCGAGGGGGCATGAAAGGGAGGGAGCACCTTTGACTTGGAGAAGGGAAAACTACCAAAGGCTTCAGGATAAGGTATCCTGTGCATTGACAGATGAAACACAACAGTGAAAACAAGCTAGAAAGAAGAAAGAACTTGAGATGGTGTAAAGAAAGAATGAGAGTGAATAAATAAATGTGCTCAGATATAAGTGATATACTGTGCTGAACTCCACATTAATTGCATTGTTTGCATATTACCACACAGCAGTGCTCTCAAAAGACAGCTCGGTTTAAAAGAGAAAAACAAACCAATCAACCAAATACTTCCCCAAAAAAAGAAGATGGAAGGAAAAAAAAAAAAAAAAAAAAAAGGAAAGAAAAAAAAAGGGGGAGGGGGCAGGGGAGAGGGAGCAAAAACAGGGCCTGGCGGTAGTCTTCTTTCCCTGACAGTGGAAGAAAAGACAGGGATCACTCCTTGCCTGCTACTGTTGCCTAAGGTCATCTGTGAAAAGGATATGGTGAGAGCCACTGCAGAACAAGGGTCTGGAAGAATGATTTTTACAGCACAAAAAGTAATTGCAGAAACATGAAACAGCTTTCCTAGTAACAGTGCTTCTATTCAAATCCAGTACAGCATATAAATATTGATCAAATGACTATAACATGATGGCAGCCCCTTCCCTTCAAAACAAAGTGTGTTAACCATCCTCCTGTCCTGACCCAGGAGACCAATTTAAAATAAAATAAAATAAAATTCTATGGTCAGTAGAAACCAGTAGCCATTTGCACTAATGGGCAATCCATTAGAGAAAACAGAGTTTGTTAAGTGTGAACCTCGTTATGTGCAAAACAGAGTAGGCAGAGAGCACCAAGGACAAAGACTCAGTTCTGTTCCTACTGTGGCTACCTGGAGGACAAAAGATCACTAGACCTCCATGGTATCTGGACTGGATCCCTGGTGACCTGCACAGGGTCAAGCAGAAAGGTCAAAGACAGAGCCAAATGCATAATCCAAGACCAGTATCTCCAGGAGCACAGGTTGTCCTTCCTGAGCTACCCCACTCCACGATTGTCAAGCTTCGTAAACTGCTGAATGACTCATGCGAGCATAAATAGCCTTTTTACTCAGCACACTGGGTTACAATGACCTTTCTAGTTGTCTGAGTTTGCCATGGCTCATCAACCTACCTCTTTCCCTGCAGGTCTGTCAGAAGGGATGCTATGACAGGTCAGTCAAAACAGACTGCCAAAAAGGTCAAAGCAAGACATATTGCTATTGTAAGTAGAGACATCATAAAAATCTTTCCATCCTCGTTGTAGTGGAAAAAGCCTTTAGTGAGAAGAGAATAATGGCTCATTAATTCGTTCTCATCATGAAAATTGTAATGAAGATAGGAAACGGCCCAATCTTCACCCCTTCTTGTTAGTGCCTGGAACGTAATCTCATGGCCCACCTTCACCTCCACCACACTGACTTAGGGAAGGGGGTACTACAAGTGAAGTATTTGTCATCACTGTACAAGTTATCTCCCTCGATTCGAATGGTGATAACCATATTCATTTTCAGAAATGGGATTAAAAATAAAGATTAAAAATAAGGCATCTCTCTGCACTATCTTCCCCCTGAAAATTACATAAGAGAAGCAAAATTCAGAACCTCAGGGCCTTAGCAGCATGTAATTTGCACTCCATTGTGTAATTCACAGCCCAGTCAAAAAACTGATAAAAGTTTGATTCAGGGCTGTTGCCATTTTCTGATGTGCTGTTTGTTAGGCAAGGTAACAGTCACAGCCAGAGTCTGGTATTTTTTCCAGAGTAACACTAACAGTTGAGAAGAACTTCTAGGTCTTGGCTGCTCAAAATGAACAAAGTATCACAGCGTGTAACTCCATTAGCCTCACTTACTCAAGTAGAAAAGTTGGCCCACCATGAGAAAATACATGGTAAAAATGAATTCTCAAAGTTCTAGGGGTACTCCCAGCTGTTACCCTTAAATAAACCAAAGAGAAGCGAATCCTGTACCTATGCAAAAAGGGATGATTAAATTTGTGTAAAACAAATTCCAGCAGTGTATCTAGGAACACAGGTACATGTACAAGTAGAAATTTCCATAATCTTCTTTTCTTGTGCTAGTTTAGAGATAATTGATAGAAGACTCCAACAACTATATGTTTCATAATGGAAGTACTTAAGACCTGGAGGAAGAATAGGAAATAAATACATCCTTTTTCAAACAACAGCTCTTGAAGAAGAAAGGAGATTTTAAGTCCTTACATTCCAGAGAAATTATTAATTTTATCTACAACAGAAGTATGACCATCCCACTTACAAAGAGTATTACAGTCAAGCTCAAACAGAATTTTGGAATTTGCAGCATATAAATACAGGGGAAGTCTCCACAATGCAAGAATTCAGACCAGATAACTAGGACAGACTTGTCCATCACTAAAATTTGTGTCTCTACGCAAATACAAGTTTGTTGATAGAACTTGGAGACCTCTTAGAGCAGTAGGATAAAAGACAAAACTGAAGCCTTCCAGTTAGAAGTCTCCTTTTCACCAAAAAAAAAAACAACAATAAATTATCTTTATGATGCTGTACCACTACGAGATGATCGTGCACTGTTAGACAACTTTGGTGTTACAGTGCTGCATAAGAATGAACAAGCAGTCGGTGTTGCAGTTTACAGGCCCTGGAAAAACAAAAAACAAAACCTCAACCAGTTCAGAGATCTCTGTCATACTATGTTGATACAAATTTTGACTTGCTTCAGCAGTTACTTATAAGCAGAGACACTTGTGTGTGTGTTTCCTATGTCAAGAAATTTGCCACTCACATAACCAAGTGAGGTTCCACCTATACGAATAACTTTCTAATTTCTGTATGAAAGCATTTTCATTCTTCTTCCTCACCATCTACAACTTCTTTAAAAAAAAACCCTACCAAATAAACAAAAAAAACTTACTCTTCTTCTCCCTGCACAATACAAAACTCTTCACTTTTATCCAGTTACAATGGAAAGGCTTCTTTTCATCTGACTTGAGGTTTAACTCTCCCTTTCTGCTGCTGACACCAGCTTTCTCTTGGAGTTCCATCTGGGTTTCTCCTCCAGCTCAGTATTAAATTTTTCCTTCCTCTTTGCTTAGTGCATTCCCTTTTCCCTTCAATCCTTTTGCTTTTCAAACCAAGACACAAACTAATCAATTCACCCAACACTTAAATGAACCTGCCTCTGGAGGGAAGCATAGGAGTTGCTTATCAGAGGACACTTAATGACACAATGAGAAGGAAGTGAGGAACAATGCCTAAATGTAGCTTCATACAGCTAGAACTTCTAACAATTTTTCAACATGGAATTTTGAATGAGATTGCAATTTAATACTGCTTGGTATTAAAGAAGTGACACAATGGCATTTCTACTATTTGTTATTGACATACTCTCCAAGAGAAACGGATTTGCCATAAAAGCATTATAGTTCTACTCATGGGAAAGGCAAACATAAAGAATTTAATCTTCCATCCAGCCTAATGCAGCCAAGACCACAGAATTCATGCAATCATAATTAAATAGCTTGGCACAGTCACTCAGCTGGAGAGCACTTCTAAGGTTATTTGCTTCCTTGCTATACTTGCTAATAACATCTTGATTTCAACACAAAGTTCCTAGATAAGAGCCTGACACTCTTGTCAAGATGAAAGCAAAACAGAACAAACCAAAACAAAACCCCAAAACATAAGCACATGATGTACCTTTGCTTGCAAGGAGACCAAGACAGACAACAAAAGATCCTACACAAGATTAAAGTAAACAAGACCAAAATAATAATCAGGATGCTTCTGGTCTCCAAAGCTGGACTGTAATCTCTCTGTGATATGTTATCACCACTCTCCCTAGAGCATCCACCCCAGTAGATTTTTGCCTTTGTCCACAAGGTATGACAGTCACTCACTAACTCTGCTCTTAAGGAACTTGTTGACTCATGTAAACCTCACAAGGTCTTCATTATAGAGCAATCTGTATTCTTTAGATAATTTTATTGATCAGCATTTGAAGTACAGCAAGAGGATGAAGTGAGGAGCAGAATACCCGTTCTTAGTGTACACCTCATGGCCTTAGGCAGAGCACATGCTGGACTTACTCAGCCCACAATTTTGAAAGCTTATCAAGCTAATCCATAAAACCTCTCTTCCCTATATTTGGTAAGCCTGGAAGGGATGCTAAGGATTTTTGCAGTGAAAACGTTTTTGCTTCCAAATTTCAGTACACTGAAAGCAACAAATAAAACATCTTATGGGAATTAAACCTCCATCTGGAGAAGTTTTACAATGCTGGGACTGGGTAGGACTGAGGGGACAGAAAAGAGACACAGAGGTGTCACTGTAGCCTAGGAATCTTGCACATTATCTTATTTTCTTCACTACAGCTGCATGGCCTAGAGTTAAATGCAAAAGTCTGATAAAGAAATGGGAGGATGAAATATATTACTGCTCATTAGTAGTTACGTTTTTGAAGGTTAATGCTACAATCTGCAATTCCATTCAACTTTCACAGCAGTGCAATGCTAAATCTTGACACACTTAAGGGATGGCTCCTAGAAATATCCCCACATTTGCAATGCACTGTGTAATTTTATACTCACTGCACCTTAGCATATTCAATTTCTTAAGCAAACAAACATATGAGTAAAACAAAGGTAGCGTGCTTCCCGCAGCTTTGCTACTTCTCACGGAATGTAAATAAAAGAACTGTGATAAAATACTTCTATTATTCCTACTCACCCTTTCATTATCAAAATAAAGTCATGACTTCCACAGCATCACACAAAGACCACAGCAGAGTTGAGCCTCATTTAGTAGGAAAACAGTCTTTTCAGTTTCAGTGCCACTTTTCTTTCATCTCTTGGCTCCCAGACCCCTTCCCCAAATGATACTTCATTCTCTAAAACAATTTATCAGCAGCCTCCCAATGCTTTTGCTTTCTTCTCCTTTGCAAGCACTAAAAGTTATTAAATGTTTAAAAGAAACGCACAGACTGCTATTCCATTATCATCCTTAAACCCTTAGGCTAATATTTGTGTTGCATTTGTTATTAAAAGTCAGACAGATGCTCAAAACTATGGTTGCTCTCACCTTTTATTGGTGCTATTCCTGTACTGAGTGAATTATGTACATCCCACAGTAACTGACTGTTGAGGTTTAACCCTAATAGGCAGCTCAACTCCTCCCAGCTTCACTTCATCATGCAGATTCTCTATAGCATCATAGAACGTTTTGGGTTGGAAGGGACCGCTAAAGTTCAACTAGTTCCAATCTCACCGAAGTAAGCAAGGACGTGTTTAACTAGATCACGTTGCTCAGAGCCCTGGCCAACCTGACCTGGAATGTTTCCGGGATGAGGCTTCTACCACCTCTCTGGGCAATCTGTGCCAGGGTTTCACCACCCTTGCTGTGAAAAAATTATTCTTATATCTAGTCTAAATCTACCCTCTTTTAGTTTAAAACCATTACCCCTTGTCCTGTCACAACAGGACCTGCTAAAAAGATTGCTAGAAGTCCTCAGGACTTGAAAGCTGGACACAGTACTCCAGGTGGGATCTCACTAGAGCAGAGGAAAGGGGCAGAATCACCGCCCTTGAGCTGCTGGCCATGATTCTTTTGATGCAGTCCAGGATGTGTGCTGCAAGCACACAGGGGTCGGTGCTGGGACCGGTCCTGTTCAACATATTCATCAATGACCTGGATGAGGGCACAGAGTGCACTGTCAGCAAGTCTGCTGATGACACCAAGCTGGGTGGAGTGGCTGACACACCAGCAGGCTGTCCTGCCATCCAGCAAGATCTGGACAGGCTGGAGGGTTGGGCAGGAAGAAATTTGATGAAATTCAACAAGGGCAAGTGTAGAGTCTTGCACCTG
>JAAGNO010013002.1:19232-38861 GCA_033439905.1 Ceryle rudis | reverse complement strand
AAAAAAAACGCCCCGGAGGGACACCGTGTTTTCCCTTTTTTTTTGTCCCCCCCCCAGGGAAGAGGGTGGGTCCGGGGGGGGGGGGGGGGGGGGGGGGGGGAATGGGCAGGGTCATTATCTCTTTCTTCAGGACATTCAAAAAGAAGGAACACAGAAACAAGCAGCTTCTGCATTTTTGTATTTTTTTTTTTTCCTTCTGTGAAGGACTATAACATTTTCCACTGGACATGTACCTCTCATCTAACAAACTTAAGTCTCATGATAGTAGAGCTTCTCTTCTTACTACATCTCCAGCAGACCTTCCAAGATACACAAACAACAGACAGAAAACATGGTAATTAACTATCTTCACTACAAGTGAGATCTACACTGGCACAAGGCAGCTGGCTATAGAGACGAGAAAGACATGGTTGCTTGATGCATTTCAAATCCTATTATATTTATTGTTCTACTCTGCCACAAGATGTTTCTGAAAAAACAATAAAAAATCTGCTATGCCAGAAGAACAGTTAAGAGATTGAGAGATTTTACTTACTAGATAAAAATTCTGAAGGGTAATGATCCTTTTATTTGCTTCAGTTGGGATATCTGTCTTTCCTCACTGGTGACTACTTGAACCCAGTGGGGGCAGTGGAACTCAAAAAGACATTATTTCTTAAGACTGCTGTTGAATTTGGGTAAGCATATATTATTTGGAGGAAAGAAAAGATCTTTCTTGCTTGCAGTGATCTCCTGCAGACAGCTGCCAGATGGGACAATTCCCCAGACTGATCTGCTTTCTGATTCTGTTTCAGATACCCAGCTTTCCTAAATAATTTTAATTGTCTGACATAAAATGTCTGGCAGTAATTTATACATATTTCTCCTGTAACTTGCTGTGAAAATTCTACTAGTTCTCACTAGAATAACAGTTGTCATCATCGCACATTTGTAACAACCTCCTCTTTTCTGTCAACTGTTCCTTGATCTATGTTTTAAAAATACCATTCAAACACACACAGTGACTAAGGGCTACCAGGTCAAGAAAATATAGCTACAAAAGGACTACAAACCTGCGCACTCTCTCATAACCAGAGTATGGCTAAGTTGTTACGTTTCTTTAAATCATCTTCCCCTCCAACAAAAAAAAACAACTTAAATTCACTGCATCTATTTGATGCTGACAGTCCCTTTTAAGTCAACATGGTAATACTAGAGATGACTTTCCTCTTCTAATGACCTACAGGAAAAGAAAAAAAGGAAAAAAAAAAAAAGAACACAGCATGCACTGTTTGTGGTTACATCGTCCAGGAAGCCTAGAGGCACGATAATTAGCAATAAAGGCTCAATCTGCTTTATTATCTTGTCTTACTACTAGTCCTCTGAATTCTTTTGAGTGTACGAGAAGAAAAAAGACAAGCAAACAAAGTTAAGCAACAAACCTAAGGAGGAGCCTGGCAAGAGCAATTAGTATTGGAAGATTAAACTTGCTGTGTTATCTTGACTGAGCCACACATACTATGAGTCTTGACTGAGCAAGAAAAGAGGGAGTCATGATAAATATCTGGACAGTATACGAAGGACACAGAATAGGGAGGAGGAGGAATTCTATAAGGCTGCATAACCCATCAGGGTACCAAAAGAGCCCCATCCTACATAGGGAAGGACAATGGAAGCAGAGTATCAAGAAAAAAAGTCCTGGGTAAGAATCACTTATTACACAGCTGCCTTTAAAGAAATAACACTTCCCCTGACACTCTTAGGTGTCCAAAACCCTGCACCATCTCTGGAGAAAACCAGCCTTTCATGTAGGAACAGCTCTTGGCACTTTGCAAGACAGGTGACAGCAGCCAGCTTGTGTTGTTCACCTGCAGATTTTCTTTTCTTCTCTGCAATTTTGGTGTTTTCCCACATGGGCTTTGCTGGTATAGCAAGAATTATAAAACACATATTTGGAAAGCACCAGCCAGAAGAATAAGAGATTTTTTTAATTATTATTTTTAAATAAGAACCACAAAAAGGAATAGCAAAAGAAGAAAGCCCTTAGAGTATCTTCCTCAAACACAAAAAATTCAAACTTCTGAATAATAAACCCCCATCCTCCACAAACCAACAAAAAACCAACCTACTTCCCCAAAATAATCTACAGCATGCTCCAGACATGAGCACCTTACCATTGACAAAGGGCTGAGAGAAATAAGAAGCATATCCCTTTTTCAGGTTTGACTAAGTTTACTAAATCTTAGCCCATCATTTTTTCAGTTACATCAACATCTGAAAATTGCCCATAAAACCATTTTATGAACCACTTTCCAGAGACAGCACCGAACAGGGCAGAGGAAAAACAGTAGTGTTGCTGAATCTGCATATTCATGCACATGTCCAACCAGCATGATAGAGCAGATGACAGAAAGGTTTAAATCCCAACAGTTCACATACTTCTATGGAAGAATTTCCTCACATCAGCTTTCTAACTGGTATCACTTTAGAAAAACTACCATGGGAACAGAAAAATAGTGTTTCTGTCTGTGCCTCATTCCTGAAAGCCTGTATACAACTTCACAAGATCACGGGCAAGATATCTTCTAAGGTTCAAGGTTAGCAACACCAACACTCTAGAAGAGCAAATCTAGACCTAGTCTTTGAAATGGTCTGTGGTTCTCACATTTACTAAAGTAAAGAGGGAGATGAAAAAAGAAACCTATCAATCAAAAATATCTGGCAATAAAGAAAAGTTACCTAATTGTCCAGGAATAAAAAAAAAAAAAAAAAACCAACCAAAAAAACCAAAATGCATCACTAAATACATACTTTTTTATGGATGAAGCAGACGCTTATTTATACAGAAAAGGAAAGGCAAAGAATGGCATTATAGCATCCTTTCTAGAAAGATGCTTTCCTGAACACAGTAATTATAAACTGAGCCAAAGGCAAAAAGCCAATACACCTATGAGAGTGTTAAGTAAAATCATTTTTAGAGGGTGATAGGATGGTTTGCTTAAGCACCAGGAGAAAGCAGTTTATTTCATCTGTAAGTATACAGCCTGTCTCGTAACAGTACAGGTGCACCAACACCACTGGGCAAACTTGCCAGAACTAGAGCTATAAAAAAAAAAAAAAAAAAAAAAAAAAAAAAAGAAAAAAAAAAAAAGAGAAATAGTATTTGCTGAATCCACACAATTTTTAATACTGAAGATGATGAAGAAAAATGCACTTTAAACTTAGGTTGCAGACTGAAAACGCAAGGCTAGCAATTAAACTTGTACAGTAAGCGTATTTGATATAGAGCTAACTGAGCTCAATACACTGGGAAGTACAAAGCCATTTTTACAGACAGGCTTTCCAGAAAACACAGATTTTAGGGTGAGAACAGAATACAGCATCTGCCCTGGTCTGAGTGAGAACAGAACAATTCTGTTCAGTGATTTTACTTCTCAGTTCAGTCTCTTCTAACTCCCTGCACTGTCTGAAGTCAGCAGCGTGTTTGCACAGGCAGTGGCTGCTTCTGGCAGTGATAACATCCCATAGTTAGAGTTAGTACCAAAGATTGGTGTGCAGGCCACCGCTGGATCCCGTGTACCACTGTAGAAAGTAAAAGGCTGCACCTGCAGGAAGAAGTGGACAGGACAGGTGACCCTAAACTGACCATCGAGGGATTCCATCCCATATATGTCTTATTTGGTATAAAGCTGAGGGATCAGGAGAGTCCTGCTTGGTGCGGTGCTTCCAGCTTTTTCCTCATTTCTTCAATGGCCAGCATCCACAGGGGACTCTGTCTATTCTGCCTCCAATCCTCATCTGTGTGTTCCCGAATCCACTACCAGAATCCAGCTCTTGAACACAGTTCCCATCTGCCACTGGGCCCGGTCTGGGACTTTCCAAGTATCTCCTTCACAGCATCAGTGGTGATGGTAAAGTAATTGCCATTGGGGAGGTTGGGTTCAATACTGGCTATATATAGTTGTAGATACTCTATGTTGTTATTATTTTCATTAAGGCTGGTTTAGTTTTGTTTTCTAATCAATTAGTGTCTCTCTCCTTACTCTTCCCTTTCTCTTCTTCTTTGGGGAGAGAGAGGGGTTAACAGAGAGCATCTGTTACAGGTCTAGCAGGCTGCCCTGACCCTAAGCCATTGACAGCATCCTCTGTTGACTTCCTTTTAGTTTGCTGTCTGAATCCTGTAGTTACCACTGCTTTCAATTCAACTTCTAGAGTAGGTCCCATTCTATGAAATGTTACTCTTGTGAGAGCCTCCAATTTCATATAAAAGGCCATTATAATACCTTTTAGATAGTGTCCCTCCACCCTAAGGGGTTGTATTTAAAAAAACTAAACAAAACACAACAACAACAAAAAAACCAAAACAAAACAACACCAAAAAACAAAACAACAAAAAAAACCCAACCAACCAACCAAAAACCACAAAAAAAAAACCCCAAAAACAAAAAACAAACCCAAAAAACAAACAAACAAAAAAAAAAACCAAAACACCAACCAGCCCAGCTTAGGTAAGGCATCTAGCTTCCTAATTGGTAATAGCTTGTTCAAATATCCTAAAGAGTTTCTGGCAACAGTTTGCTGCTTACAGCAATTATCTTTTAGAAGGAGAACAGCATCATTAATTTTCTGAAACATGATAGCTATCTGTTAATAGATCTAAATATAAATAAGGGTCCCAAATAATGTCAGATTTATATGAAGCTTTAAAAACAAAACCAAAACACAACGTAAACTTATTTCTAAGATCACTTATTTAACGATGTCACAATCATTTTTGCCTACCACTTCTACAAGAGGGTGCTGGCTCAAAGGGCACCTCCCGCAGCCCTGCCGTCAGTCTGCCCAGACTCTTCCTTCCCTCTGATTTTTCCCTGTAATTTAGCCACAGATCACAGAATTTACATTTCCTTTCTTGGAGTCTAATTTTAAATCTTTATTCAATACAGTGTCCCTTGGCTCCACACACCAGACAGCAATTAGATTTTACCCTGTTTGAGGGATGGCACTCAGACTACCACATGATCATGCCTTAATTTGACTGCAGTCCCCTTCAATAACTACATTCTTAAGCAAAACCCAGATTATTTTACTTTTCTTTCTGTTACTCAAGTAATGTTTGCTTGCAGTCCCCAGAATAAATGCAAAATTAAGAGAAAGAAATGCACCCAAGTTATCTGATCCCCAAAGCCTGGACAGGCTGTCAAAGAAGTTGTTTACTTACAGCCTGTCCTTTCAGACAGTGCCAGGATTGCATTTCATCCTTTTACTACTCACCCTCCTCCAACACACGTACCTTTGGCAGAGGTTGTCAAGTAGAAGAGTCTTAAATGGGCCATCTGCAGGGAATGAATTTCATCCACAAACCCCATTTACTGCTACTCAGTATTTGTATAGTTTGAGCATAAATCTTCTACTATATAATTTATGCCATCAGTTCAAAAGTACACAGAAGTCATTAGATGAAGCTGAACATTTAGTCTACTCAAAATTATGTTATGAACTCTCAGCAGCATCAGAAATGAGATCATCTGATTTGCAATGGAAAAGGGAAGAAAGCACAGAGGGTCTTTGGTTAAATAGACCCCTGCTTTCCTGAGGTAGCTTTACATGTTCAAGGTTGCTCTTTGAAAAATAAATTAAAAAAATAGCAATTTTAATACCACACAGCAGAGCATTTCAGCCACCTCGTTGTGGATTACTAAACCACTGCCTTAAAATGGTCAACATCTTAAAACTTCATGGAAAGAAGCAGGAAGCTTTAACCTACACCCAAACAGCTGACTTAGGTATTTGGGAAAACAGGGTTTGGTGTCAAAATGACCATCACAGAATCCAAATAAACTTCAGTTTAAAAAAATCCTGAACAGTTTTGTAGATACAAGCCATTATGGAAAATACAACTTTCTATCTTTTCTCAAGTTAATCTACCAGTCAAAAATAATTTATAAAAGAAACTCAACAGGAATGCCACGCTTATTTTGGGTCACTTTATGCTTTAAGAGCGAGTATAAAGAAATGAGTTAAGGAAAATTATCTTCTACAGTATTAGGAATGATGTTTATAAAGATTTCTAGTTCTTGTATGCACATAAAAATGTGCCACAGACAATACTGTATATACATTGATTAATTTATGTTCCCAAAACTGTACACAACTTACAGCTTGATTCTTTAGCCTACCTGCACAAAAGAAATATATTAGTTTTTGCAAATCGTGTCATTCTGGTTGGAAGAGATCTCTAGGATCATCAAGTCCAACCATTAACCCAGCACTGCCAGGTCACCACTAAACTATGTGCTTCACTCTGAGGCACCACCTTCTTGAAAAGCACAAGCAAAAACTTTCTTCGTCCATTTTGATTAGCCAGCTTTCAAGTCAGAAACAAGATGAAGACAAACCACTAATTACTTCTGCAGCTCACCCTTTGCTGTCTACCAAAAGAAAATCCTCCCATGTTGGGTCTTAAAAGTGCTTCTCCTTTAGTAACATTCTACTAACAAGATTTATCTTGAAAGAACCCCTTGTTTACAGTACAGAGATTATTCTTCCATGAATTAAACCAAATTATCCAAAATTTTTAATTTAAACTGCTAAAAATCCACTAGTGCTGTTTGGGTCGACAAACAAAAAACAATAACCCACAACTGGCAGGGAGGAGTAGGGGGGGTGGTTGGGAAGTGAGAAATATAAAGGGAGAGGGGGCTTGCAAGCCACTTAATTAGAAAAAAATAAAAATCTAGATGTTCAGTGAGCATGACAAATGGCAAAGAGATAAACAGACTCATTTTCTAACACTTTAGTCTTGGCATTTGACCAAGAGGTCCCTTCCTGGCAAGGAAATAAAGCCCTGCAAGCTACCGACTGCTCAAAACATCTGCAAGTATAAACTTCTGGACATTTATTCATTCTTAACATATGCCCTCATTAACTTCTTCTTCTAATTGCAGTCTAAGTCAGTGGATTTTTATTTTTTTTCCCAGCCAGTGCTGGAGGACAGAGGGGGAAGTACTCAGCTAAACGGGTGCAGCTGCTGCAACAGCGAGCAGCCGAAATTCAATTGCCCACGCCTGGGGCTCTGCCAGCACCAGTGCACCCCAGTTGTCTGGTGCTCCCGAATTCACCATGCAGATGCTGACTGACTCTTTCCAGCTCATTAGGAGAGTCAACCTCAGCAGCAAAGCCAAACCCAGAGCTACTAAAATATGGGTTTGCTCCGAGCAGGAAGGTGGCTGGACTTCCGCACTTTGTTTCTACTTTAAAAAGGTACAGCATTTATCTAAAAACTTCTCGAAATACATCTGATCATCTTGGACATCTTTGTAGTGACATCAAGCAGTCACACTTTCCTCCCTCTGCAAATCACTAACATAAAATACAGGCTGACTTCAAGGTCTAGTTGGCCTTATCGTTGTTACAAAGAAAGTTGAAAGAGGGAGTGAATTTCCCTCTCTATTTTTAAACCGACACCACCTCCTCCCCACCCTGTAATCTTGCCTGGAGAATGCACACAGACCCGAGTCCTGCATCTTGTGGAACTGCTTCCTACAAAGCAAAACCACAAGCATTTAAGTAACTTGACAGATTATGGGGTTTATGAGAAAATAAGTTAACTTTAGTTGTGCACCACGTCCCAAGGGAGCAGGAGACAACTGCAGCATAACTTCTCATTATTTCTGCACAACCATTTACGCCTCTTTGCTGTGTAACCCCTTCACTTAGGGTCTTTCATTACACTCCTAAGAATGAATGCCATCTCTTGTTAAAAATAATTCCACTATTCAACCTATCATTTACATGCAACTCTTGAGAAAGTGGAGTAGGGATTGGCTTTTGTTCTGTGAGATGATCAGTTCCCACCACACAAACCTCATGCAGGCCTGATGTCCCAACTCCCAACATCACATACTTCACTGGGCTATCTACAAAGACATGAGAATGCTGTACAAGAAAGGAAAGGTAGATTGCAGCATGATCTAGTTAAAACCAATAGCACTAGAATCACCTTATATCTACAAATGTTTTTGACATAAACTAGCAATGGATGGTAGCTAAATGACAATAGTAACCTGTTCCCATCAGAGAGTACTGCTTCTACAATGCTGAAGCAAAGGTTCATTTAGCTTTTGAGGAAGGCTCTGAAAAGATGAAGCCTTTTTGGTTTGGTAGGATGGGGATAAGGAGGACTAGAAGATCAAGAGTGAAGGCAAGAGCAATCCTGGGGTCTGCATTTAGAAAAGTAGGATGTGAACATGCAGAGGGGCAGGGCTGGGTCCTGCTTTCGGGAGTTAGGAATATAGCGGGAGTACAGGGAAGACAGATTTGAGAGTCCTTCAAGTAACTCTAGAGCCTCTTGTTGCATGGTGCCAACTTAAGTCAAAAAGTTAATTTACTCTGAAAACAAATAAAGAGTGGAGAAAGATGACTCTATCAAAGAAGTTTAGGGCTATTTTTGTAATGCTGTCATTAGTTCTTACAAGCAGAAAACCCTAGAGAATGTCTTTCAGGGTTTGCCATGAAGCAAAGCCATCTTTTTGAAGATAATTCAACTAACTAGTAAAAAAGGAGGGAATGAACTTTACGTGGCATTTCAGCAGCCCTGTCCTGTCAGAAGATTATAGACATCACAAACTAGGCGTACTGCACAATGGTTAGACCACAGATAGAGCTAATGACAGCCTGTGCTTCACAGGGCTTTTCATTGTCAGTGAGCTTTGCAAATAAAAACAAAGCATCACCACAAAGGTCCTTCCTAAAAAAATTCTGCATGGAAAAATGTGAAAGCGCTTTAAACCCTTGACATCATCCTTCTAATTTTTCTTCTTGACCACATCCCTCTTTAGACTTCAGCTGGCAAATAAGTATGTCAACTCAAGTCTCTGCTTTCAGGACATGAAAAAGGTAACAGAAGACCATCTTGATTTAATGCAATGGCATATTCAATCTCAAGATGGTCTTCTGTCACCTTACTACTACCACCTTAAGGTTATGTCAATTCCTTTAACAGTTGGGGTTTGGGTTTTTTTGTGTAACATTTGCATATTTTACTGTCATAGATGCAGCCTGTGCCAGCAGAGAAACAAAAAAGTTCTCCATCCAGCACTGCCTGTTTCCCTCCATCTTTGCTTCACTTTTGACTGAAAATTTCACTTCTACATTTTAACTTTACTTAATGCATGAAGCAATAATGACTACCAACGAACGAAGACATCTAGCAGAGAGGACAGCAACTATCTCTGTGCTGAGGTTTACGGAAAACCTTATCACTTGCAGATAACTTCTTAAATCACATCCACTACAGCCTTGTGGAGGCACAAAGTCCTTTTTATTTTGTATCTCTGGTCTGACGCCAGGGAAGAAGTCACTGGACAAGAATAAGCCACAGCCACTTTCTGCTGGCTGCCTGAAGATGACCAGAAGTGCCTTCAGCATCTGACCTCCCCAGAGCTGCAGCAGGACAGCAGCTGGGTACACAGCACACACGCCTGCACACCCATTGGACCTGCCACAGAGGTGACAGAGATAAAGGCCATCAACTTACTGCCACACCACTTATGTCATCTGCTTTAAATAGCCTTGGTATCTGAAGCATTCAAAGAGAAGTGTGATGCCTGTGCACTTTCTGGTCTCACTCTAAATTCACTCAACACTTTTTTATTTATCTTTATTTTCTGTGACTTAAAAAAAGAGTAAGAACTGTATGAAAGAACAGACACTAACTGCTAGCAACAAAAAACCTCCTTCTCCAACGTGTAACAGTAGATTAACAGAGGCCAAAAAAATAGAGGGGAAGAAAAAAAACAAGGAGAAAAAAAAAAGGTTAAACCATCATCTTCAGCTTTCTCCATGCTAAAAATACTGACAGCAAAAGGTCAGTTACCAAAATCTGCCTTCTATGAGAAGTTCAACCCTGCACCTCTGTTGACTTGGGGGGGGGGTCCCCCACCTTTCTTAGTATTTTTCTCCAGAAAGGACTATTTCAGACAAACGTAAAAAGAATTTGTATCACAGTTTGTTAGATTGTCTTTTATGCTTCAATAGGTGAAAACAAAAAGCTGCTTTTTAGGAAGACTTACTTTTCCTCTCTAAAAGCTATTCCACTCGAGAGTCTCTGGAAGCTTATTCTATAGCTAGACCCTTCTTAAATAGAAAATTATCTTACCTTCTTTGAGACTTGCTTTTTGTTATTTTTTTTATTAAATGCACTTTTAAGAATTACATCTCAAACCACCCAAGACTTTGACGATTGTGGTTGAGTCTTCATTCCCGGTGCAAGGGTGGAGCACAGGTCTAATCTCCTTAGACAGAAATTAGCCTTGCTCGGTAGATCTGGTGGCACGGTGTACCTCAATAAATCAAGCTTCCCACAGCACACATTTGCCACCACATCTTGGGGATGCCCATGCCTCTGCCTCGAGTATCACGCCTGTTGGTGGGCAGCAAGCCCTCACCAGTACGCGTGGCTCTGTTCAGAGCTTTGTGATCCCAGAGCTTTCCTTCCTGGGTGCACAATCCAATACAAAGGTTTCTTGATCAGTCCACCAGATCATAGCAAACACAGAGGATCCACTGCTGAAATAAATTTCACTCTGACCTGCAGTAACACAGCACTGGTAAGACAGAAAACGAACACGGAACAGAAGCAGTGACAGAGGACACAAGCTGCCTTGACCAGTAATACACACAAAGCCAAGCAATATGGCGAACAGACTGTGACAAATGACAACATTTCAGGAGACAAGGTTTCATTTCAGAAAAGGCAACCAAATGACTTCCAACTAGTCTTAACCCTACTTGGAGTTAGATAGTTTTTTATCCATTGTAGTCTCCAGTATGCACGAAAATCTTTTAAGAGCAAAGGCTGCACTATGGGAGATAAACTGGACTAGGCATCAGAAACTGCTATTATATACTGAGCTGCTGAACAGCATGAAACAACAGGCAAAGGCTGCACAGCAAATTACATAAACCCAAGGGTTTTGTTGTTTAGTTTTTTAAAAATCAAAGCCTTTATTACACAGTGCATTTATTGCATTATTGGAAAGTCCATCCACATCTCTTGACATTTTTAATAGGAAGTTTCCAGACATAACTGCTCAGAACTGTGGACACTGCTCTGCATTTTTTAAGTCATTCTCAGGATTTCTAGCATAGGATCCTATTCCTCCCAAGTTCTCTGAAGTTGTGCTTACTGCCTAAGTCAATGGCATACAGCTTTAAAAGTGTTCCACACACCACTGCTTTTGAAATTGCTGTAGTGAGGAATTTAAGTGTAAAGACAGACAACACTAACACCGGTGCCTGATCCCAGGGGGGGTGAGGGGTAGAACACAACTATTTTCACTAGTTTATCTTGGTTCACTATACAGTTATGAATGACATACATCTTGACAGTCAAATGAACTCTGAGAAGAAAAGGTAAGTGGCAGTGCCAGCACTACATACGTGCTTTGCAAAGTGCACAGATCCTTTACAGACTTGGTGAGATGTAGTTCTGGGCCCTCCTTTTGGGAGAGGCAGAAAAGCAGGCAGAAGACACTCCTGAGGGAGCAGGGTGGCTGAACAAAGGAAGAGACCTCTCCTTCTGAGAGGCGCCATCTCTCAGCAAAGCTCTCCTGCAGCCAACACAGTAAGTCCTGCACCTCCAAACCACCTGCAGCCCTTCAACATTTCTAATAAGGCACAGCAGGGTGTGGGCTCTTACTCCCTACAGCAACAGGGAGGTGAAGTGGTTCCTGCAAAGGAGTGTGATGTTCCCTGTAGTTCCTACATTAGGATTGGGTGACAACAGGTTCTGCTCTTCAGCCCGGTATGGCAAGATTCATCTTCAGTGTTAACCACAAATTTCTACGAAGTAAAATTCATGTTAAGCTTTGAATGCAACTTCTGTATTGGCTGTAAATGATGAAAATTTACTAATTTTTGCTGCTTCAAGTACATAAATGAGAAATTAAATGAATCAATACATCTAATAAGAGCTGAGCCTATATAACTTAATACCACGAAGGTACTGCATTTATCATTTGAGAAAAACGGATGTCCCTTGTTTTCACATCTACTGCAGTTTGACAGAAGTATCAAAGTATTATAAAACTAACATCTAACTACCAGTCTTAACTTGTAAGTATGCAGGAAACTACAGATTTAGTATTTTGTCTCACCATTAATTTCCCAACATGTGACTTGGAATAACAGAAAAACCCATGGTGAAGTCAATCAAATCACTGAGACTTGTCTCTCAAGTCTGTTTTTCCCTTGTGCTTTTCTCCTTCCTCCCCCATGACACTTGCAGTAAGGCTGAGATGCATGTTAATCATCATGAGCTATTTATTGATCTCTGCTTAATAGGTTCACAAATGCAAGTATATAAAAAAATATTTGTTTTTACACACAATATTCACATTCTATGCCTCGCACAGTATTCCAGAAAACCTAAACGTTACCAAGTTTCTAGTACTCCTTGAAATTGCTCTACTTTTCCCAGCATTAGTCTGCTTCTGAAGTTTTAGAACCATGACAAGTACTCACCCATGCAAAGAAGGCAGTCATTGAATTCAGATGAGGAAATCATTCTGTACTACTTCTGTCTAAATACTAAAGATTTATTTTCACCATGTTCTCATAAAAGCACAAAATAATTCAAAAGTGAAGGCAAATAATAAAAAAGAAATGCCTCCTCCATTCATTTCTTGGCTCAACAGTGAAAGCTCCTCCCTCCTTTAAAGTCTGTTTAGGAAATTAAAATATTGGCAAAGCCACCCTGTAATGCATCGAAACCGCCCCCCCCCCCCTCCCCCCGGCCACAGCTGTCAGCTTTTACTTTTAGAATCGGGATCTGCCCATGGGCACAAAGATGGTTTGCAGCTAGCAGCCTCGTGACAAGTCAAGGGCAAATACAAAAAATAATAATCCATGTAAACTAGTATGAAACACCAGTGAAACTTTGAGTGTTTAGATTAGGCAATTGCAGATCACTATCCTTATTAGAAATAAAAGGAAATCAAGCATCCAACTTACCAAGCATCCAACTTTTAAATTAAAACTCATACTGAGAAAACATGTAAGTTTTAAGAACAAGTAAACACCAGAACTCCTGAGCACTGGTTCAGATAAAATCAGGTATCAAAAAATCTTTATCTGAAGAAACACACCTATGCCAGCAGATACACTCTGTTCTTCATCATACACTAAAGCACACTCATTATCAGTCTCAGGAGTGATTCTTATTCCCATTCATCCCTGAACAGGAAACCAGCATGACTGTCATTCCCTGTAACATTCACATGACATACAGAAAAATAGCTCGTAAAACTTTTCTAGAATGTAAGATCTATCTAAGATTCTACAGAATCTGCTTTTTCCAGTTGAGATACTAGAAAAAAACAAAACCTCTCAATAACAGAAAACTAGAAACTAAGTTTGTGGTTGATTTTAGCCTAGCCAGATTTGCCTTGAATTTCAAGTATTCTCAGAAACTCTGGAACTGATTTTCCTCTTTCTTATACCACATTTCTACTTATGTAAATTCTTGAGTTCTGATGAATTACTTTTCTGCTGACCACTAATTTAGGAGAAGCAGATTGTGCCATATAAAGATCTCTGGAGCAGATAGTTTAAAAGGCTTTTTTCTTAATGGGAAGTTATACAAATGCTGTCCAAAACAAATCAAGTCTTCAGTTTAAGAGGAATCATTCCTGTTGTTTTCAACCCAAACTTAATTAAACTAATTATTACAGGGAACACTTCTTTTTTTTAAACTTGAATTGCCAAGTAGAAACACCTGGAACAAGACTTCAGGCTTCGCTGAAAAGCAGGAAGCCCTGCCAGCACAAGAACTTACTGCAGAAAACAGCCACTGACCACTTTCTGATGACTGCTTCCCAAGTCCCTGTGACCAAATGGGGAACTCTAGCGTTTTTCTGCTCTCCCCCCACAAAACTTTGCCACTTCCAGCCACCTATCTTGCCTCTCTGCCAAGGACAGTACTGTGCAAGACCTGACAGGAGGGCATGTGTCTTATCTTGCAGCAGAGCTGTCCCTCCAAGCTCCTCACACACAATGAGTTTGAGGAGCAAGTGTGATGCTGAAGTCCCTGGAGCAGCCCAGGTCGACTGTTTCACATGAGCTGTGGCGACTACAGAGTTCAAAAAGGGGTGCATGCAAAAAATG
The DNA here is from genome assembly GCA_033439905.1 of Ceryle rudis. NCBI lineage: Eukaryota > Metazoa > Chordata > Aves > Coraciiformes > Cerylidae > Ceryle > Ceryle rudis. The sequence goes on along the minus strand of JAAGNO010013002.1, from coordinate 24,716 downwards.
GCTTATGACTATGGTAGTTAGCTTTGCTTGCTTCATTCTGTCTTGCAGATTTGCAGTAAGATCTACAACTCTTCCTGTCTGAAGAGACTGCAGTTTGTTTAGAGGTTTTCTGCTGGATTGTAACAGCAGAGGGAGGAGGCTGGATAGACTGCAGGAAAGATTTAAAATGCTGCACATAATTCTCACATTTCACAGAAGGGCTTGAGTTAATAGTGAAATAGCCATGATTTATACATTCATAAAAAAAAATGTAATCACAGTGAAAAGGTCATCTCATTTGCGTACTAGATGCTCAAATCAACCACTCTGGTTCTGCGGCTCTTAAAATGACAGCAAAGCAATACTGCTGGCCAGTGATAGACATGGGATAAAAACTCCAGTAGAGGATGAGCAGCATTTACAGACACAGCTAAGATGCACTTTTGGTATGACAATTAAAATGATTTAGGCATAAGGCACAGGAGGTGGTCTTGCAGCTCATAGTCCTGTCTCTCCCTCCTCCCAGAAGTCGCTGCAGTGCAGCTGAGGAACAAATTGATTCATCTGGCTGCTCCAAGGGAGTATCATTCCTCTTTCACTCCAGGGTAGGCCTGCTGTTCGATCAGCCCAAAGCATTGATTTGAGGCTGCACAACCACTATATCCAGTACAAAAGAAGCATTTGGACCTCTGTGTATGGCTAGGAAGAGATGTGGGACTGTCCTCTCAAGCAGTAATTTACCCTTACATCACAAACTGTAATACAGAACTTCAGCCTTGGACATGAGAAGGCAAATCTGTCCCAGCTCCTCTATCACCAGTGAAGGTGCACTGGATTGTCTCCTCAGAATCTCCCCACCCCCAGCCCACCACCCTTTGGTCCTGTTGCCTTTTAAAGTATGAAACCAGAGATCGAGCTTTAATTCGGCCACTCATCCACAGCAACACAAGTGCCTCCACACCAGACCTCGCAATGTATCTGGGTTTAGGAGCACAAGGCACAAGTAGGACTAGTACCAGCAAACTTGATTTTACTGCACATCTGGTTTATGCTTGTCTCTAAAGCTTCTCTATTTTGAAGCTGCTGTTCTGCAGCTCTTAGGTGCTCCACAATTCTTATATGCTCTAAATTGGGGTAACTGTTCTTTTACTGTGAGGGAGCTCAGGGCAGTAAGTCTCCTAAATTGGCCTCCTAATCTTCCTGACCATTGTCAATAACTCCACATGACAGCATCTTTTAAGTCTTTCAATTACAGATGAGTTAACTGGAACCTGTGACATCCATCACAGAGTGCTTTGGACGCCCAAAGTCACAGACCCACTAAGTATTTTGCAGCCTGCAGCAAAAACATTTTACAAGCTGGGCTTTAATTTTCAATATTCACTATAGTGAAGAAAAAAAATATTTTGAACATTTTGCAGGAGCATCAGTTCAAAAGATTAGAAATACCACCTTCACCTGCGGGCACGTGAGTTGGGAAAGGCAGTTAAGAGACTGTCTATAAATATTAACCCCCCAGTCATTTTGTCAGAACTAAGCAGGTGCATTCTGAAATAAGCCAAACCCACTTTCCTGTCCCTTATTAAACATGACAGACCTGACTCTTCTCTTGGCATCTCCAGCTCTTTCTAAGGACTTGCCCAATATTAGCATTTTGTTAATAAAACACTTTCCCTTTTGATGCTCGTAAAATTAGCGAAGATAACATTACATATATGACATGAAATGAGTAACAGTAACTAACACAGCCTGTATTTTATCACCCAAAGGTGACACCCTACCCCACCCCTCAGTTTCTGGGGCAGCACACTCAGAATTCAATTTATCCTGTGGCAGATCAGTGCATGGTGAGGAAAAATTTTGAAATGAAAGGCAGCAAGAGTCTTACTAAAGCAGTAACACAAAGACACTTAAGAAGTCTAGCAGCAAATAAAAACAAAGACCTCTAAGCAAACAAACCGTGTTCTGACCTTCGGTGACATTCTGACACTATGTATAGCCTGCAAAATGCTCTGCATCATAAATACATGTGGCTGACAGTTAAATTCAATTAAAACCCTGAGATAAACGGTTTGATAAGCTATTGCACATCTCTACACCTTCTACAAAGGCTTCAGGCTTTACAAGAGGCCTACAAAGGGCCACAAAGCACAGGCTTTACAAGAAGGTATTGCAATTAAAAAGTACATACAGGAAACTAGATAAAACCCTTCCCAGCCTCTGCTCATCTGCTAGACTCACATTCACAGTATTTTAATTGCTTGCAAATTAAAAACATCAACTGTGACCCAGCGGAATAAACATATCACCTCCAGCAACAATCAGGAACCAGACTGACAACGGAATCTTCCAAAACTCTAATCAGAGTGGTTATCAATGTATTTCATGGTATTTTCAAAAAGAAATCATCACGAAAAACATGAAGCATCTCGTTCATTAATAACCTCTGAGTTCATGTTACAGGATGTTCAGATTTTGTGGAGGAAACTAAGAAAGGTTATTCAATACCTACATGAAGAAAAAAAACCCAAACAAAACTTCCAATTTGATTCACTCCAGAAAAACAAGCACCTTCCTATATCCCCCCACCAGTGATCCTTATCAGGGCAGTGGAGCACTGAGTTCATTACAGCCTATTGATCAACCAAACAAAGATGCCCACGTCCATTGATCGGCTCCAGCCAAGCCCTGCACTGGCTGCGCGGCAACGTGCGGTGCACAGCTGCGGGTTGCTCAGTGGGACAAGCCACACAACACATTTTCCTCCCCAAGTGGACCCTGACAGAGCATCCTCCTACAATATGCAGCAAAACACGACCTCCTTCAAGCAGACAGCAGGAGGTCTTCCAAAACAGCTTTTTCCAAGATCTTACATGGTTACGCTACAAAAAGTTTAAGTAGCGCATGAAGGTCGATAGTCACTTACAGGAACAAACGTTCAGAGCTTAATTTTCTCAGTCTATTACTTACTGCCCATCAGTCTATTACTGATATCCTGCATGATAAAAGGAGATTCAAAAATTAAGAAGTGACTTTGGGTACTTTTATTGGTGTTTTGCTGTTGTGGTGGTTTTTGGGTTTGTTTTTTTTTTTTCTTCTTCTAAGAGGAATACACAAGTCAATAACATTATGACTGACTAACTTTCCTTTTCACTTGAAATCAGCTGGAATATAAACCCCACAAACTCAGAGATGGTGGCCACCTTAAGCCAGGCTTCATTCTTGCACTACAAACCTCCTCAGCAGGCGGGAGCAGCCACATGAAGCTTTGCTGGGATCACAACACATTTTTCTCTTGCAACACTGGGTCCTAAACTCAGGGGCACCTGTTCAGGCTTTGCTTTCTTTAAACAACAAACCCACTGAAGGCTAACAAAAACTTTCATTTTAGTGACTACTTTGGCTTTTCTGCTTGGTTTTGTTGTTGTTGTTCAGTATCTGTAAATTACACAGCCTTGTTGCAAGCATAAGGAGGAAAAACACTAACAGATCATCTGCAGTAGTAGCAACTGACAAAAATCACCTTCCTCAAGAATAAAATGATCCATTATTTTTATAAATGGCATGTATCATTCTTAAATATTTAATCTGCACACAAGCATAATGACAAAATTTTAATTCAGTGAGACCTGATACAGTCAGAAGTGCAGACAGTGACATGCAGCGTAAGAAGGAGAGGGGGTTCTTTTGTTGTTGGTTTGATTTTTACATTTCAATACGACATGGACTTCATTCCAGTTCTGGGAAACACTCGGAATCTATCACAGGTAGGTAAAAATCACCTCAGACACCTGAAATGCTAGATGTGCTGTTCGGCCCAAGCTGTTGAAACTCCTGCCCTAATCCATCTCAGTTCTGCATAGACACACTCCAAGAGGCTACAGTTCCACTGCATTTCATTGCTTCTCTCTTCTGGACAGCCTGGAAAGCCCGGTGATACTGACCTTCTCCAGCTACCTTCACACACACAAACGCTCCCCGCCCACATGTGCTGCCCCAGTTTCCACTAATTTCAGCAGTGTTTCTGTTCTTATGTAATAAATACCTTTTCAACATAAACTTCTTCAGAAGAAATCAAACCAACGAAACCCCTTTTTGCATAACCTACCACGCAGCTATTGGTTAGTGGATGCTGGATACAGATGACGGACTGGATCTGAACCTGTGACCTCCAAGGGACCTACACTCCCCCATTAGCCATCCCCTGAGAACAGAATTAATCAATTTTTAATAAAAGCACAAATGGGTATTAAAGCACTGTAAAGGGAAAACTGCGGTTATCTGGACAGAAAAGCACATTGTGAATTTTAAAGCCAAAGGCTTTCACTGAGGTATTATTACTATGGTGTAAAAATGATAGCAGCTACTTTAGAGAAAGCACACAAGTATTTTGGGGTTTGTTCTTCGAGTTTTTCTTTCCCCTTCAAGAACTCAGATGATAACCAGCACTGAAAGCTAAATCTATGACAGACGGATTTAATGAATGCACAGTGATAAGAATTTGATTTAGGAAAGTACATTCAAAAGAACTTTTAGCATAAAAGTTGATGCTGAACAACAAATACCATGGACAGCTGATGGAAGAAGAATGCGGGGAGGATAAAACCACAACTGACCTGCTGATGTAGTCACACTTCCATCTGGGGAACAAGCAACATAGTTATAGAGCGTAGTTAGCAAGTTGTCAGTGTGTCAATGACTGCGAGATGTTTTATAGATTAGAAAGAAGAGCTGTAAAAGACCCTGAAATCCAAACTGCACAACTAGTTGACAAAACCTGAAGGAAATGAATACAGGAAAAAAACCTCATACGGACTCAGTGTTGTGTTACTAAAGTTCAAAAGCCACTCACTTGTGGAAAAAAAGGGATATGTTTTTTTCCCCCCTTTTCATGTGCTTAACCAAAATATTGACCTAATGTAACCAGTGAGCCACCATTAATACAAGCTGTATGCTGGAAAACAACTAAGACCTTACTCTCCACCCACACATCATTTTGATACAGGTATGCTAAATGCAGAAATCAAAGCCTATTTACATAGATGTTTTGCTTGTATTTGATTGCCAGTTTACTTGTATTTGAATATCAATTTGCAAGCTAATTAGGGAACATTGCTGAGCCCATTACAGAAAAATAGTGTTCCACCATTAACTGCAGTGCTATCTCACCAATTCCTTTAAAGACTGGCTTCAAACACCATCTTCATCTCCATTCAAAACAATTAGTGTACATTTATTTCACATTTTAAGCTGCAGAGAATCAAATTTTTAAACACTTTAACAGATTGCACTGCTATTTTAATAGCTTTTATGTTATAAATTATGCTTTTAGGGATTCGTAACTTTCCTGCTTAAGAGAATGTTAAACTGGAACTCACAGAGGGAGAACTCACTTAAAATACTTCCTTCTTCTCTACAACCTGAGAGGCACGTGCTATTAACTTTCAAAACCAAACAAAACCTACTGCTTCAAAGGCAGCACAGTGTCTGCAGGCGAGCAGACAA
>JAAGNO010013002.1:8572-19132 GCA_033439905.1 Ceryle rudis | reverse complement strand
CACGTGCTATTAACTTTCAAAACCAAACAAAACCTACTGCTTCAAAGGCAGCACAGTGTCTGCAGGCGAGCAGACAAGATCGTAGTATCTGATCTGCCGAAACACAGCAGACAGTAAAATGAAAGAGGAAAAATTCGGAATGGGCCAGTTTCTGAAGCTGCACGGGCAGCTCAGAGGTGGTGGCTTTGCCGGGCTGCTCCTCTGCCCGGAGCATCCGTGCCCAGCAGGCGGGCACAGGCTGGGGCCGCAGCGGGGCGAGGGGTGGCAGCTGTGGGCAGCGCTGGGCGTCCTGGTTCTCCGGGATTATCTGCAGACGAGCTGGTGGGTTAATGGGATTGCTCGCTGTCATCTGCGAGCTGGCCAAGAACTGCCGGTGCAAGGTGCCGCAAGGCCTGGCCAGGGCTGAGGTGCAGCAGGCAGCAAGGGACGGGCAGGGAGCTGATCCTCAGCTGCCCGATCCTGGAAAAAATTAAATCAGCAGGAAGAGAGCCCCTGGTTACGCTGCAGGGAGAAAGGCAAAACAACAAAACCAACAAAAGCCAAACAGAGAATCTAATACAGCAGAATCTCATCCAGCTGTGACCTGGTTTTCTCTCCTCACCCCTAACACACCACTTCTCTCATCTCCTGTTCCACAGTAAGACCCAGGAAATCAACAAAGCAAGCTGACCCAGGGCAGAACTAGCCCACCCCAAAAACCAGGGGTAGTTCTGTGTCAGATCAGCTTACTGACCTAACTCGCTCATCCTGTGGCCAGGATCACTGTGATTTATTTATAATGCAAGGAAAGCAAGGTGCATTTTTTTGTATATCCTCTCCCAGTTTTGCCTTTTTTTTTTTTTTTTTTACTGAAGGCTGGTATTTTCACATGCACCAAAACTCTACATCAAGGTGTGAAACAACAACAACAAAAAAACATTCCTAGTACCAACTCACCTGCAGCAAGCAGGAGGTTTTGAGACCACTCTATAGACACTGATGGACTCCATGCAACCAACCCAATAAACCCAATGCTACCCCCAGAACAGTGGACAAGCCATGACGTGCACCTACAGCTACTTCTTTAGAGAACCCCATATCCTGGCTGTAAAATCAGTTTATCTTCAAAAGGCTCATCTGTGTTCTGATGCTGGCTGAATACTCTGATAATTAAGTTTCTCAGCATTATTATAAATTAAAAAAAAAAGGGGGGGGGGAAGATGTGGGCAACACGTCATTCTGATGTCAAAAAGGCCTCACATTTCTCCTAGAGAAGCTTCTTAGCACTATCTGCTCACTTAATTCACTTTGGTGAGCTCTACTGGGTCCTTTGGAATTTCCCTTAGGATGGGCATCAGATGCCCACGATTAGCTCAAATGGGATGTCATGAGGAAATCTGAAAGGACTCCAAGATGCTTTTCTTCCTACCTTAGGCTGGTTCTACAATCCTCTTTCAAACACTGCAAAGTTTTTCTATTTTTCCTACAACTGTGAAGAACCTGTGATTTCCCTTTCCCCTTCAACTACACCAGGGTCTCTTGACTCCTCTACCCATTCTGGCATCCTTCATCACCCGGATTCTTCTGCTTCTATACTTTCCCCAGCCACAGCCCCATTCTCCATTCCAGAGTTTCACCCCATTCACCTCCCAACATTATTCTCTTTGCCCTCTAGAAGACAAACCACCCAACTGGGGTATATGAAGAGGAGTAGAAAAAAAACACCTGTGTTGTGTTAAATGGGAAAGATTTAAAGGGTACCAAAGGCCAGCTACTCCTTCTACAGCCTAATCAGAGGGAAACAACAACTTGAGTCATTCCCCTTCCATCCAAAATCTGACACTATCCCCTTCTACTTTCCTTCTGCCTCTCCTATATTCTCAGTTCAGCAGGGCTGACTCTGATGTGCCAAGGATAAGCCCTGAAACTTTAGAATTGAACTTGCAAAAGTTGTAATTTCCAGATTAAAATACACCCCCGTATTGAGTGTCACAAGTTCAACCAAAAGCAATGCATCTGCCTCTCTGTATTCAACCAAAACCCAAGCAGATCAAACTGTACTTGGAGTTTTTGATTGACATCCAGGTCTTCAACATAATATTTGATTTAATGTAGTCATTAACTGTTTAAATACTGCTGGAATTTATCTCTATTTAGTATGGTAATATATTCTGTATTAAAGGGCATTTTCCTCTAGTATCAGTTCAATAGAATGCTCTAGTAAATTTGTCTTCCTGATTGTTAGAAAGATGACAAGTCAACAAGAGATGTATCGGAGTTTTAAGTGAGAATCTGAATGCATAGCCATACATAGCACATGTCTCACGTTATCCTAACAGATGGCCTCACCTGAGTTTCTGCTCCATGTATTCTATACACTGATCTACCCACACAAAGAAGTCATTTGTTTGTTGGGGTTTTTTTGTTTTGTTTTGCTTTATAATGCAGCTGTTTCAAGCAACAGCAATTTTTCTTCCATCATTAAATAAATATCCCATACCTAAAGGCACCTTTGGCTGCTGGAGAGGCTTTTCTGCACAGCTTTGCAACCACCATTCCTCCCAGTCTCCCCTAGAGCAAGGGTCAGCCTTAAGGAAGACTCTAACTGCAGCAATTCCAGGAGAAATAATGGCCCCTTGGGAATCAAGGCCAGATGGCACAGTTTAAAACCAAGCTAAGGCTACACTAAAAGGGGTTAGAAACAGTGTAAAGCTAGAGCCAGCTTCTGAGGCAGAAACAAACATCTCCTCTGCCATGCCCTGTCATGCCGTGCCCAGGGCTTACTGAGGCAGCTGACAGCTCAGCTCTCAAAATTCCTCTTTCCGCACACAGAGAGGGCACGTTGTTTGAGATACTCCGAAGTAACCAGCTGAATACAGGAAAAGGGAGTAAGTACTAATTAATTCAGTGAGTTCCAAGTAAACGCACCATAAACAGAAATTACTATCAGAGCTGGACTAATTAACTAATATAGTAACATAAACATCCCAGAACATTGCAACCACTCTGTAATTTCTCTATAAGTGTATTCTTCTCCTCATCAAGATGTAGTTATAAGAGCCTACTAGAAATAGAAGAAGCATTTCTTCTGCAGGGAATAAGGGCGAGTCAAGTTTCTTCTCTGGAAAAAGTGGATGGAACACTGCACTTAGGGTTTTTTAACTACAAAATATATTTCCACTTCTAATCCAAATATTCCGTAAGAGAAAACCATTTTGTTCAGTACACGTTTATAGGTATATTTTAGAATAACTTCCCCAACTGAAGTGATAAATTCCTCGGTACTACATAAACAATGCGAATACTACAATTCTGTAACAGCTTTAGGGTCCACCAAGGGGTAATGGGAATTACATTTCTGAAATGTTTGTCCTTTGCACGCATCCAAAACACTACTGGATTTCATTACTTAAATTTATTCTCTTTTTATATACTGTTCTACATATGAGCTTGGAATGTGAAAATAACGTTAAAGAGTAGAATTGGGTATCATGTACAAATCAGATGTAGAACTTTACAGAAACTGAAGCAAATAAAAAAAAAAAGGAGTCACCACTCAAATGTGTATTTTACCACTGTTCAGCAAAGGTGAGCATATGCTGTGGATACTCTGGGATATAGTCTGTATTTAAGTAATGACTGGGGAAAAGGGATTAAGGAAACCACATGTCAAGAAAAGCAGTCTCTTACTTCAGCAAAAGAAAACTCTTGTTTTTCAGGGGGGACACATCTGAGAATACATTAAGCACTTGGTACATGAATAGACAACAGGCATCAGAAAAAGGGCACTGTCCTAGGGTAGTTAAATCAAATAGCTCTTCCAATCCAGGACAGTAAGCTCCATATAGACACAGGAAAGTTTAGGATGCTGTGGGGTATGGAAAGAGGACAAACGGGAAAGCTGTTTGAGAAAAGGAAGAGGATTACAAAAGCAAGAGACTGAATTAGAATGCAACCTTCAACAAGGCACACGATCACCAAGTAATGGCATTAAAATTTACTCTGCTTCACATGAAGATGGCAAAGCTAAACCTACTTATTAAGCAGGACTGGGGGGGGCAATATATCTTTTCCCAACATAAGCTTCCTAAAAAAAACCCCACAAAAATAAAAAAAAAACAAAAACAAACAAACCAGAAAACAACCCCAAAACATTTCTGACTCCCACTGAAAGAGGCTTATAATAACTACAAGGATGGTGGCTTAGGTTTTGGGTTTGGTTTTTGGTTGGGGTTTGGTTTTTTTTTTGAATGGGGGAGGGTACAGGAAGAGAATTTCAGGGGAAAAAAAAAAATACATTTGGGAAGAACTGAAACATTTTCTCCCAGCCTGCCAGCAGCTCATAGAGAGACCTCATCCATCTGAGATTCTTTGGCTGTCTGCCTGGAAGGAACTTGTCAACTTGTCTTTTTGCTCAAGGCAAGGAGACTTCAAACAAAGTGGTTACCATTTTCTCCCCCTTTTATTTTTCTGGAAAAAAAAAAAAAAGAAAAAGGCCTTTTTTTTTTTTTTTAATTTTGCGTGTGTGTGTGGAGAAAGACATTCTCCTCTTGGAAAATATGATTCTGCTAAAAATACTTTCCCTAGCTCTACTGTTAACGTGCACTGGAATATCAAAGCCAGCAGTGCATGCTACCACAGTGAGAATACAATTGCATGAAAGTTGTAAAAGGAATGAGACATAAGCCTTAAAAGATATTCTGCTAACTTCAATTTTAAGGATGATGATTTCTTTTTAAAAGAAATTTTATTCTTAATTGATAATGGGCATTTTTATACTTAGAACCATAAAACATCATCAGTAGCAAAAAAAGCCAAGTAGGTTCACCTGAGACCAACAGCACTTACACAAACTCCACCACCTCATGAAAAAACAGTAGTTACTTTTAAATGCCAGACAAGTCCCAGGCACCACATTCCCAGACACGTGTTTCTGGGTTGTTTCAGACCAACTGGTATTTTCAATGGTAACCTACAACCTAAGTCAGTGGGAGCACCAAAATCAAGTTTTGTCACTCAGTTTGAAAGCATCAAAACAAATACTACTTTCTAAGCATTACCCTGCTAGAGAGAAAAGGCAGCAGGGGCACCACAGCTCTGTTTAAGCACACAAAACCTTTCAGCAAAATCCTAAGGAGTAGGAGTATGAGTTTTACCCCACATAAACTGGTTAACCCCATTTATTTTAAGGTTTCATGAGCACTTGGTACCAGGCTCAAAGAGGAGGGAAGGCGTAAGCATGTCTCTCGTGGCAACGCTGTCAGCTCGCTCCAGCTTAACCGGCTCATGAAACCATGCTGTTACTCATCCATAATCACAGCTTATCTCAGTGATCAACACCAAAACATTATATTTTTTCCCCCTTTATCACTGTGCAACTAAGAAAGCTTAGAAATATTTTATAGCTAAACACTCAAAAGGATACATTTAGGAATCTTGTCTAGACAAAGAATTGGCTTAGCAGAGAACAGCAATAATGTGTTTTGTAACAGGACAGACCATGTTAAAATAAAGTCTCTTGGAGATAAGAAAGCACTAAAATAAATTATCGGAGTAAGAATCTCTCCAAGATAGGATTCTGCAAATAAACATTCAAGTAACCTTCCCAGGTGAATGATTTTAGTAGAAATGCATTATTTCTATCTTAGCACTTGCAGGACACACAACAAAGATCAGACAGACAGGCTGGACATACATATCAAACTGCTGTAAGTATTTTTTCCTGGATGAACTATGAAACTCCAATAAAATAAGCACAAGCAAGGGCATTAACATACATTAGACAGAACTCCTTCTAACTTAAGCTCTTCTCCAAATACTACACCCTACACATGGTACTCCAGACAGTAAGCATGGTTTGTCTGCAGAAACAATTCAGAAGTATTGCGTCTGTAAATTTGGGTTAGCTATCTACTTCTAGGTGATGGCTGGTGAATTATCTGCATATGAATTCTCTTCTTTTTAAAATGTGGGAATGTCCTAAAATGAAATACCCTAACATTTAATATACTTAAAAGTATATTAGTTTCTAGAAGATCTGGAAGCCCCAGTAACTTCATGATTGTATCAGTTAAGACAATTTTTAGAGATGCATGAAGTGTCTTTTAATTTCATTTCAGATATTACTATTTTATTTTTCCTCCCTTGACAGGAATTAAAGTACTAGTTCTGAGTTCACCTAGTTTTGTGGTAAAAACCACCAGAATTTTACTGAAGTGACTGGCATCAAGTGGAACAAGATGTAAAACACTGTAAGTAAATTCCAAATTAGACTCATAGCACTTAGCTTACACGTGCCTAGTGACCCAAGAGCATTGCATCTTGAAGTAAGACTTGCTAGACTTTGTGCAAGACGAAGCGTAACACATCAGCTGTGCAGAGCCTCCAAGGCTATGACCAGCAAAGTCTGCCCCAGGGAACATGGGAGCACAGGACACTGGTGACACTTTGCCAGGAGGAGGCAACAGGACACAGCCTAACTGCAGGCTACCTCCTGTGCAGCTCTGTCACAACCTACTAAAGGAGGAGTTTCCCACTTTTTTTGCTACCCTTTCCCAATTAACTGAATCTTTTCCCTGCAGGAGAGTCAGTTTCCTCATGCTGAAAACAAGGGCAGCTACCTTTCTCTTTCCTTCCCTCTAGGCACATTAAAAAATGTGCAGTTTTTTCCCCCCTTTCCAATTTATGCTATTCTGAAAATATTGCTCCAGCTTTCACAGACTGTGACAACTGAACATGCAGTGGCCTCTCATGGCCTCACACACAATGGAAGAAATGAGTAGAGGCTGACATATTAACAGCACGTTAATAGCCATATGAATGAGAAGGCAAAACCATTATGAAGACTTTTTTTTTTAACATAAAAGGAACAAGTCCAACCCTCCCTCAAAAACAAGCACCACCTGAATACATAAATAGAAAGAAAGAGAAAGTATTGTATGGTGGAACACTGTCCCATACCCTAAGGAAAAGATTTTATACAATAATACTTTAAAAACCCGCTCTCTTATGTTCCTGTAACAAAGGCAAAGATCAACAAGTGATATGATAACTCTAATTTTATTTAAGTTTTGGTCAGCAAGATGGAAACTAAAGACCTTAAGAGAGGCTTGTTCCTCATTGTGCAAGATCAAATGAACAAGTAACATATGGTCATTTTCTTTGTTGGTATTTTAAGAAGTAACTTGTCAGGAAAGCATCAAGTCAGGTTCAAACTATTCTGCAGCTAGCCGAGAGGACCGTAACACCTCTGTGCTTCTGGTATCAATGCACTAAACCAAAGAAAATTAAAACTTTCACATCTAAACCACACAGAAAACCTACAGTTATGTGCCTCACTCCTGAATTCATACAAGTGTGCAGTCAGACAACCAAGATCAGAATCAGGCCCACGGTTATCCCTAAGAAGCAAATGTCATGCAACAATATTTAACTTGCAGCGTCATCCGAATACAGTTTAATAACCAGAAAATAGGCTTTTGACAACAATAGTATTTCAAAATGACAGTGTAATTAAATTTAAGTCAAAGCTATGCAATGACGGACCGTATATTTATGTGTAACCAGCAAATTATATGCTTTTAAGCATGTCAGAATTTTCAGAATTAACCACTACAGTAATTCAACTGAGGAAATGGTGGTAGGAAATAAAAAACTCCCCCAGGTCATTTTTCAACCAGCTGATATGATGTGATACATACTGTATGCCTCATACAGCTTTTCCCATTCCTACTTCCCTAAAACACTACGTGTCTTAATACCATTCAAGGACAAAACAACAGTCATGCTTCGCTCATTTCTGAGAAGCAAGGGAAGGGGCTGTGTGAATGTGATGAGAAGGGAAACCAGCCTGCCATCCTACGCTACCAGTTAAGGCTGGTCAGTCATTATGATCAGATTTGAAAGAGTAATGCCAACAAAGAATGAGTGGGTAGTTCACTGTGGTTCCTAACTGCTGGAAAAGGAAAAAAAAAAGGGGGGGGATTGCAGAAAAGGGTCTTGATTCCATGAAAAGTGAAGAGAACTTTCACAAGATCTCTCACAACTTGTGTGATGTCCACTGCAAGAACTGACCATATGATAATTAATCAGTAACAAACATTTGGTGGTTTCAAAGCGGCACCTTTGGAAAGCACTTGCCTGCTGTGCTCTCTGTGTCTGCCCCTCTCTCTTCGGTTTGTGCATCACCTGCCAAAGGAGTTCTCAGTGCCAGCAGCTATTGCAGGAGTCTAGAGAGTCATCTATTAACTCCCATTTGGTGGGAATGCAAGGAAAATTCTCTTATCTTTATTATTGTCTCAATTGGCAAAACATTTACTTTAATACGTGAATTTCTAAGCTATCCTTAATAAAAGAAGAGTCTGTGGTGGTGGAATATACTTCCTTGAAACTGAACAGAAGAGGCTTTAATAACTCAAGTTTAAATACACTAAAGCTAATCAATTCATCCTGCATTCAAGTTTCCATTATACTTCCAGAAAAGCATAAAACAGGTCTGTAAAACATAATTAAGGAGAGACTGCTACATACAGCATGCAAAATCAAGACTACAGCTTTCACTTCATTTGTTTTGCAGACTCAGAAGTTTTTTTTCATGTCTTGATCTGTGTAACTGTATTTATATGTGAAAGAAACAACAAATTAAAGTAAATTAGTCCTTATTTAAGATGTATTTGAAACGGTCTGAAACTGATGTTATTAGTCAGTTCCATAATTTCCAAGGTGGGTGGGAAAAAGATCACTGTGTTAGTAGTGCAGAAAACAGCCAAGTTAATAGACATCTGTAAAAATGTTCTACTTCCACAAACTTGTATACTGAAATTTAACTGGTTGGGAAACCTAGGAAAGATTCAGAGCATGTGCCCCTGTGTCCTACAGGTGACTACTCTATCCCCGAAAAATAGAGACACAAAAAGAACGACGAACCCAATTCCCAACATAGCTGACCTGTGGGCAGATGTACCGACTGCAGCACATCCCAGCAGAGGCAAGGGCCTGCACTCGCCGAGACGGGTCACGCTCAGCCTGGGCACTGTGCCATTCAGACACAGGTAGGTGCCAGGGTGAGAGAGCAGCACACCGTCCACGAGACAGCGCTGGCACTGTCCTGCCTGTCCTGGCACAGGTCCTCCCAGAGCCCCCAGTGCTGCGGTCACAGACCGAGGGCTTGCAGGCCACTGCTCTCTCATGTTGCTGCTTGTTCCGTGTCTTGTTTTCCATTGGGGTGTCTCCTCAGGCTGCCAGGAAAAAGCAGTGAGGGAACTGCCTCTGCACTAATACGAGCACTAGGTTTGAGTGTAAGTGCTGTACTTCCCTGGGAGATGTGAGGCAGAAGGGAAATTTTCTTTACCTCCTCATCAGTCATACACAGGCTCTAAGTAGAGACTGATGGCACACAGATCGTTGGTGGTAGTAAGAAACATCAGTGTGAATGCTACTCTGAGAAGAATTAGTGGATGATCACAGGAAGGTTTGCAATGCTCAGTGTTTTCAAACTACTGTCAACTGAGGTGCACGTGCCCCCACTAACCCAAATAGATCCTCCAAGTCCTGTGACCGTAATCAAAAAACAATCACAGAGCAGCTGATGTTCTTTCCCGCAAGAGTTTGTGCCCTATTCAAGGGTGAAAATGCTCTAGAGTGATTTACGGTTAGAACTAGAAGAAATTAAAAACAAGATGAAAACATGTTTTCTAACCATACCGTTGAGAAGAGGCTGTCCTCCATGTACACTCCTTGATACCACTGCACTGTGAACATCTTCAGGAAATCCAGTCTTGCATGACATATCTTCACAGGTTGCTTTTATCGGTGCCTGAAACGCAAGACAAAAATCTGTGTGATACATGCCACCCTCCTTCACCAGAGAAACATTCCAGTTGGCACATACTCCATTTTGCTGCTGTGTCCTACAAGCAGCGTCTTTGTTTCTGAATGACTGCAATTAGAACCGCGAGGGCAAAGGGTTAATCTTTCTGATAACTGGAATGGAAGGAACAAATCCCACTTGTCTGGTAAGATCTAAATAATACACAATCTTGATTCTTCTGACAACTGAACATTTCTACTAAACCAGCCACTGAGACTGAAGGAGAATCGTGGAGGGAACAAAAACATTCCTTCCTCTGGAAATAAATGTTGCACAAAACCTATCAGCAACCTTTTCATAGCCAGATTACTTGAGAGGAACAACTTCAGCCACTGATTTAAAATGCTTTATTTAGTTTATTTCTATGTGAGGCTGCACCAGTACAAGTAAACTAAGATACAATGCTACATTTGCAGTAATATAGCAGAATTTATGTTCATGTTAGCATCTGAAAGGATACCATATAAAGTCAAAAGTTTCCAATGCAATCTCCTTCTATTTCAAAGGGACATTAAATTAAAAGGAGAGCAGCTCATTACTAAATTTGCACAAAGGAAAGAGTCAAACCACTGAAACTTGTTTGCTCTCTCACTTGTTAAGAAAGTTTCCCCTCAAATCACGTTCTTAAAAGAGTTTCATAAATGCCTTTTTATTAAGAAATATAACACAGCATTTGGAAACTTGGTTGTTCTCTAGTGTCCCATGTTCAGAAG
>JAAGNO010013001.1:7755-25165 GCA_033439905.1 Ceryle rudis | reverse complement strand
CCCTCCCTCCCTCCCTCCCTCCCTCCCTCCCCTACTCCACCACTTTAATAATACAGAAAAGCCAGGATAAAATTTCTTCTTCCATTCCTTTTTTTTATGTACAGGTAGAGAAGACAGGAAAATAGAGATGAAAGTACTTTATTATGCATTCTATGAAAGCTGGACCAGATTTTTCTGGTTTATTCAATTGCTTTGCACTCAGAGTGCTATATTCACTTGCATCCCATATGTATAAATGAAACCAGTTGGACTTGATTCTCCATCAGTTTTCAGCAAGTGTAATTATTTGGACAACACTACCTTTTAGCCTTCCTTCGTTAGGCTCTGCCACTTTGATCCTCCTAGCACTGTGGTTTGTTCTCATTATCTAAGGACAGTAATTGAGTAAATGTCATTTTTATCTTAGTTCACATTTCCCTTGAACTCTGCCCCACAAGCAAGTAGGCTACCTGCCAAAGGGGTATAGTGAAGAAAATGCTTCTTTGCTTTGCTTGTACACTCCACTTTTGCTTTTCCTATTAAACCATCTCTGTCTCTATCCATGAGGCTTTATGTCTTTCACTTTCTCCTCATCCTGAAGGAGAGGAGAGTGAAAAGCAACCATGTGGATATTTAGCTGCTGGCTGGGTTCAACCAGTCACAGATGTAGATATACAATAGAAGACAATAAAACAGATTAAACAATTATTTGATGTGAATCTTCTCCACTTCTATGATTTTTTTTCATAACCATATGCTTTTTTTTTATTCTTGTTGGTATTGCAGTCATGCTAGCTTTAAGTATACCTGGTAAATGAGAACCTGTCTTTAGTTCAAGCTGAGTGAGTGCATTGACTGGACCAGGAGAAGATACCAATGTAAAACTAGTAAGGGAGAGAAGAGCTAGATGTGAAGTATGTGGAGTACAAGGTAGCAAACAAACACAAATATTTTTGCTATGTAAACCCTTCTATACCAAACAAGGTAGAATGGTTCCAACAGCCAATAAATCCCAAGGGAGCATCAAGTAAGAGATGTTACTTGAAAAAAACTGCTAAAAGCCTTAGAGGAAAATGTGACAAACATTTCTCTTACAACACTTTAAAAGAGTTTTGGTATTTTTTTTAAGTAAGGTTTTATAATAAATGAAGGAATGAAATTTTAGCAGTTACAAATTCCTAAATGTTTTTAATGTACCCTTTAGGCACATTAATTTGTGCCAATCACTTTCATGAACACATGCCAAATTAGTCAAGTTGTAGCCTACTACTTTGTCACCATTTTACCGTGATGGATCACAAAATACTTCTAACATATTTTCCTCCTTTTCCTTTATTTAGTATTATTATTTACTTTAGCATTCTTTTAAAGTAACATTAATCATAAAATTAAAGTTATTAATCAACTGAGAAAAAATGAAACTGCAGAATGTGCATGTGTACAGTCACTGAGCCAGGACAACAGTGTAGTGTAGATACTTTTGCATGTCTTTGTTAATTATACTCAGAATTTGCAGCTCCATCTGGTTAGGTTAGTTTTCAGATGTCAAATGACTAAGGAAGTTCACACAGGAAGAGTTACTTACTCTTTTTGTAGTCTTTGCACCTTTGAAATTTCAGTTACAGATATTCTCTAAACTTTCAGTAAATTTACCAGTATACATATATGGAATGTAACCATATTACTTCCACCCACACACCCTCTCTTCGTAACAAAAAGACATAGAATGTTCCCACTGATTTTTTACTGTCTACTGCAGTCTCTGCAGACATTCTTTCCATTATCTGGAAAAGTACATCTCTGGTGCAATGGATGAATGTCAGTCCTGTAACTGGGACACAGAAGTTCTTAGGATCTTAGTTTTTTCCTTGAATCAGACATTATTTTTTTCCTTTGATTTAGCAGATGAAGATAGGTTTCTGAAAATATAATCTCTAATCTGACTCAATTCTACCTGATAATCGTTATTGTTTAAACTTTAAAAGGCACCATGATCTTAGAACTCAATTCTTATCTGTTGTTTCAGTTCTAGCCAAATAAATACAAATCTTATAAAATGCAGCACACTGAACAATCTGGTGTTCATTAAGTATTTATTAAAAACTCAATTTTTATTTGAGTTATTTTATTACTGAAAAAAATATTACCAATAACCTACTCTAGATAAGAACTAACAAAACAGACTTACAAGACTGCAGATATCCAGTCTTCAGAGAATTATGTCACCTAAAGCAAATGGAGGCCATTCTCCATAGCCCATTTCCTGAATTCTTTTTCGGTGTGTGCTTCAGAATGTCATGGAAATATTAATTTTACAGTTTTAAATAGCTTACCTATTTTCTAGATATTATTTGAAAAGTAATCCCTTTTGAACAGTAAAGCCAGAAGAAGCCATTCTGAACTAGTGTGCAATTATCAAAGAGTTCTGATGAGCAGTATGAAAACAGTAGAGTGAAAAACTCACTCACTTGTTCCCTCTTGAAATGATCAAATCATTAATGAAACTTTTCACATTATTCTGTAAAAGTGTTGCTTCAATAGACTATGTTGAGGTTTTAATAGAACTTTCATCTAAAAAGAAGAAGAAAAGATATTAGAAATATTACAGAATCATAGAATTCACAGAATTGTCAGTTGGAAAAGACCTCTAAGATCACTGCATCTAACTGTCAAAAAACCCCCAAAAATAAAACAAGCAAAAAACCCAACCCAACACAAAAAGAAAACAATAAATAAACCAAATAAACCAAAACACCACAAAAAATACCCACCTCACCATCCCACTAGAGCATGTCCTACAAGTTTTTTGAATACCTCCAGGGATGGTGACTCAACTGCCTCCCTGGGCAACCCTTTCAGTAAAAAAATTTTTCCTAATGTCAAGTTTCAACCTCTGCTGGTGCAACTTCATGCCATTTCCTCTAGTCTTGTCATTATTTACTTGAGAGAAGAGGCAGCACCAACCTCACTACAACCTCCTTTTGAGTAGTTGTAGAGAGCAGTAAGATCTCCCCTCAGCCTTCTCCAGACTAAAAATCCCGATTCCCTCAGCCTCTCCTCATAGGACTTGCTCTTGAGACCCTTCACCAGCTTGGTTGCCCTTCTCTGAACTCACTCCAGCAACTCAATGTCCTTCTTGTGGTGAGGGGCCCAAAACTGAACACAGTACTCAAGGTATGGCCTCACCAGTGCTGCGTACAGAGGCACAATCACTTCCCTGGTCCTTCTGGCCACACTATTGCTGATACAGGCCAGGATGCCTTTGGGCTTCTTGGCCACATGGGCATACTGCTGAGTTATATTCAGACGGATGTTAACCAGCCCCCCTAGGTCCTTTTCCACCGAGTAGCTTTCCAGCCACTCTTCCCCAAGCCTGTAGTGTTGCCAGGAGTTGTGACCAAAATGCAGGACCTGGCACTTGGCCTTATTAAACCTCATACAGTTGGCCTCAGCCCATCGATCCAACCTGTCCAAATCCCTCTGCAGAGCTTTCCTACCCTGAAGTAGATTGACACTCCCACCTAATTTAGTGTCATCTACAAAATTCCTGAGGGTGCCCTCAATCCCCTCATCCAGGTCAATAATAAAGATATTGAAGAGAACAGGCCCCAGCACTGAGCCCCGGGGAATGCCACTTGTGACCATCTGCCAACTGGATTTATCTCCATTCACTACAACTGTCTGGGCCCAGCTACCCAGCCAGTTTCTAACCCAGCAAAGAGTTCACCATGAGCCCTAGCTTTTCTAGGAGAATGCTGTGGGAGACAGTGTCAAAGGTTTTACTAAAGTCCAAGTAGACAATGTCTACAGCCTTTCCTTCATCCACTATGCCAGTCGCCTAGTGACAGAATGAGATGGGGGTGGTCAAGCAGGACCTGCCTTTCCTGAACCTGACTGGGCCTGATCCGCTGTCTGTCCTGCACTTGCTGTGTGAGCTCAATCAAGATGAACCTCTCCATAATTTTACCAGGTGCTGAGGTCAGGCTGACAGGCCTGTAGTTCCCTGGCTCCTCCTTCCAGCCCCTCTTGTAGATGGGCATCACACTGGCAATCATCCAGTTATCTGGGACCTCCCCTGTTAGCCAAGACTGTTGATAAATGGTGGAGAGAGGTTTGGCAAGCTCCTCTGACAGCTCTACCATACTCTAGGGTGGGTCCCATGGATTTGTGAATGTCCAGGTGCCATAGCAGGTCATTAACTGCTTCCTCCTGTATTATGGGGGTGTTGTTCTTCTCCCTGTCCTTATCTTCTAGCTCAGGAGGGTGAATACTCTGGGGGTATCTGGTGTGACTAATAAAGACAAAGACGAAGGTGGCATCCTTGGTTGTAATGTTCTCAACCCCCACATCCAATAAAGGATGGAGATCCTCCCTGTCTCTCTTTTTACTGTTAATGTATTTGTAAAAACTTTTTTGTTATCCCTTAAGACAGTGTTGAGATTGAGCTCTAGCTGGGATTTTGCCTTTCTAATCTTTTTCTCTGCATGACCTAATGAGATCCCTGCACTCATCCAGAGATGCTTGCCCTTTCTTCCAAAGGAGGTAAACTCTCCTTTTTTTTCCTGAGTCCCAGCAAAAACTCCCTGTTCAGCCAGGCTGGTGTCTTCCCTGACATTTCTTCTTTCAGTGCATGGGGACAGCCTACTCCCGTGTTTTTAAGATTTCTTTCTTGAATATCATCCAGCCTTCTTGGACCCCTTTGTCCTTCAGAACTGTCTCCCAGGGGACTCTCTCAAGCAATGTGCTGAACACGCCGAAGTCTGCCCTCTGGAAATCCATGGTGGACATTTTGCTAATCCCCCTCCTTACTTCACTAAGGATTGTGAAGATAATAATTTCATGGTCACTAAACCCAAGATGGCCTCTGACCACTACATCTCCCAGTAGTCCTTCCCTGCTTGTGAACAGCAGATCTAGCAAGGCTTCTCCCTTCGTGGGCTCACTTACCAGCTGTGTCAGGAGGTTCTCTTCCACACGCTCTAGGAACCTCTTGAACTGTCTCCTCTCTGCTAAGTTTTATTTCCAGCAGATATTTGGTAGGTTGAAGTCCCCCATGAGAACAAGGGCTAGTGATTGTGAGACCTCTGCCACCTGCTTGTAGAATGCTTTGTCTGCCTCTTCGTCCTGGTTGGGTAGTCTATAACAGACACCCAACATGATACCCACCTTATTCACCTTCCCCCTCAGCCTTTCTCATAAACACTTGACCTTATCATCACTATCATCGAGTTCTATACAATCAAAACATTCCTTAACATATAGAGCCACCCCACCACCTCTCCTTCCCTGTCTATCCTTTCTGAAGACCCTAATTAATATATAAACTCCTATTTTATTCAAAATAACCATGCTATATTGCAAGGCTTATGTGACATACAAAGTCACAAACTGTGTGTGGTTTAATAATAATACTAGTATGCCATTATAGTTGTGCTGAAGAGATGAATATATATTACATTGGTATGACCAAAATGAAATAGCCAGATGGTTCATGCTTCACCGAAGTCAGTGTCACTGCTAAATGTTTATTTAAAAGCTGCGGGAATTTTAAACAAATGTGGTTACAGCATAAAATAGAGCTGAAGTCAGACATGTCAAAAGATGAATCAATAGGATGATGTTAGGATCCAGGTTTTGTTCAAATGAGAGCTTAGATTCAAGGCTAGATCAAGGATAGAATTGAGATTTTCCAAGCTTTTAGAAATTGTCACAACAGCTGAACCACAATATCTAGAAACATAAAAAGAATTTCTCTTGTCCCAAAGCTATAAACATCCTGGATTTAAATTTTATTATTATGCATATTAGCACCTGATTTTTACCTTTGTGGAAACAGAGGCTGAAGAGTGACTCCTGTCAACTCTGGACCCAAATCATAAATAAATCCCAAATCATAAATAAATGAAGGAGATTCAGCTAAAGAAAACAAACTATAATTTTATTTTGTATCTTTCCAGTACTGTTCTGGAAATTTTTATTTCAGTTATCTCTCCTAGTATGAATCTATATAGTTCAAAATGGGGTAGAACACTTTTTATATCTGACTTACAGACTGTTGGGGTTTTTAATGCATTTTCCTCAAAAAAGATAACATGTTGTGATCTCAATTTGAAGAAAGTCTTATGCTTGTTCTTAAAACTTTGTTATGACTTCTCAAATATGGCAGAATTTACCTGGTAAATCAGGTAAATGCACTGAAATAAAAACATCTGTGCACAGAAAATGCAAACCCACATGTTTTTAAGCAGTAAGTTTATTAGCAGTGCATGTAGAAATATGGTAATTTTTTGTTTATCTAAGTATGGTTATCACAGTGCTGTGCAATTTCTTCTAGGATCCTTAGTAAGAACTGGTGATTTCTCTAACCTTGAATTGTTGCATAAAAAGGCAAAAATATTCCAAGATTTTCAGTTACTGAGATGGACATTTCAATAAGCTGTTCAAAAGTCTTTGAGGGTACAGCTTCTAATAAAACCTTTTCATTCTTAGATGTGATATGTAACTGCATCTTACAAGACAAACTTCTGAAAACAACACGGTAAACAAGCACAAGTTATGGCATTCAAATCAAGTACAACTGCATGAAATCTTGTATTGTACAGAATGTTAGACTAGCTAGCCTAATGATCCTTTCTGACCTGATAATCAATGAATAGGTGAACCTTCTCCAAGATTAGAATTTTATTCCCCATACAAACCTACACCATGGAAAAGTACTGGAAAACTATTGGTAGCAGATAATATTATGTATCTTCCTAATTTTTAAGAAAACCTTTAGAACAATCTTTTTGTTACTTGACAGTTAAATATATTTATGTGTTTCTAGCTAGATGATTCTAGGCTTTTTATATAATTTACAGAAAATGACTCTTTTGTTATTTTTTTTTCCTTCCAAGAGCATTTTATATCTTTTCTCAAAATTTGGCTGGCAGTTTTTTCAAGTGCCTAAGATTCTAATCTCTGTAATGATGTTGGAATTTGTAATGTGATCTTTGAAAGAGGAAAATTTACAGTAGAATATGATTAATTTTATGTAGCAGTTATGCTATGTGCTTTGACAGGCAGATTTAGGTGAACAGACTAGGACAACTTGGGGAATAATAGCAGACAGTTATACAATTAGGACATTCATTACTCAAATCTCATAATTCAGTTACAAAAGGACAGTAATGTGGGGGAATTATATATGGGACCTGAAAAGTTCAGTTGTGTTTGTTATAAACTCCTGTGATTCTGATTCAGCTGGTGGGTGTTTTAGGTTATTGTGATCTTTGTTATTTATGCTTTCTTTTGTCCATGTTGCCAGCCATTTTAGAACAGCAGAACAATATGTCTGTGAAAATACAGTATGTAGATAACTCTACTATGTACCTACTTAAATGTAATGGTCATTGATTTCCTATATGAGAAACTCTGTTTTTTTTATAATACATGTAAGGTGGCACGTCAATTCTGTAGTTATTTAAAGCCCTGTGCCAAAACTACAGACTATCCTGAATAGACTATTGGCTCAATATCTTCTCAAAATTGTACTTAGAGCAGGAAAATTTAGCTGATTGTGACCTTATTTGTACAGCCCCAGGAGTCCAAGACAAGCAGAAAGTCATTCTTAATGATAACTGTTCTCTCTTAACATATTCAGCAAAACTGATAAACCAGTTGTTCAGTGCCTACAGAAATAAAAAGCTGAACATTATCAGGGTTACCATTTTGCTTTCTATTCTTTCATTTTCCTTTCTTTAGTTACGAGAGAAGTTGAGCTACAAGGAGAAATTTTTCATCTGTCCAAAACACGTTATCCCATTAAATAAATAAAAAAAAAAAAAAAAAGAGGGGAAGGACTGCTGTAATCTTATGGAAGAAACAGCTGTTAGAACGAGTTCAAATGGGTAAAAATCTCAAACTATTGCATGATATACTGAGACAATAATCCTGTTTATAAACATATTTGTCTACAATTTAGACAGGTGACACTGAGCTTCTTAATACAATCCATATATTACACTATAAGCCACTGGACTTCTAAGAGTGAGTCACAAAGCTACTTTTTTGTTTGTTTGTTTTTATTACTTCTCTTAGGAAACTAGTTTATTGCAGTTTGGAAACAAGTATGCTTTTTTTCAAGATTTTTTCATACTTTATTTTGTTGTTGACATAATAGAGATGTGAAAACTAACATAGGGATGCTGTGGATGGCTGCAAAGCTGGTGCTTGCTTCTCTGTGATGAAATAAAAGGTCCTGAGCCACTTTCAACAAAAACTGTTACTCTCCAAATTGGGTATTATGATAACTACTGAAATCAGTAATGCCATATGCCTCACCATTCTGAAATCTTCATGACTTGCAATGTAAAAATAATTTGCTAGAGAAATATTTTTCAGAACTAGTGTATTTCTTTAGAAAACTAAATATTTATAGTTACGTATCTAACTATTTGAATTTATAAAGCTTTGATCTTGTGCTCCTTCCAATAAAATGAAAATTCATTTCTGAAGTATATTTTATTTGTGTTCTGCTACAGTCATGTATGTACATGGCAAAGATACAAGGCACAAGGCAAACGTCTGTACAGGTTTGATTTCAAAGAGGTGGTGTACATTTCAAGTCACACTAAAAGTGTTGACCACCATGGATGTCCATATTAAGAATGCTGGAGAAGCAGTCTTGCCTTCTAACCTGCAGTCATGAATCTAAATTTTCCTTCTATCACCAGAATTTCCAAACATGGTAGTAAAAGAGGTGGGTGCAAGGGAAAAAGTCATAATTCATGAACGTTAGCTTAGCTTTTCTTGAGGCAATGCCAATGTGGAGGATGCCTCAGTCACTACCTTTTAACAATGATTCCTATTGAACGGTCTAGAATGGAATGATACTGGAAGATGGAAGCTTCCATACTTTCTGCTTAGTGATAATTTCTAGTGAAGATTACTAAATTAGGGGTCACATTTGCCCATAGAATCACAGAATGGTAGGGGTTCGAAGGGACCTCTGGAGATCATCTAGTCCAGCCCCCTGCCAATGCAGGTTCGCCTGGATCGTGTTGCACAGGAATGTGTCCACGTGAATTTTGAAAGTCTGCAGAGAAGGAGACTCCGTGATCTTGCTGGGCAGCCTGAGAGGTTGTGGAATCTCCTTCTCTGGAGATTTCAAGATAGCCTAACAATTCCCTAACATCAAGACAATTCCAATCTGAACATTTATAATATCGAATTAATAAATGTATTACAATGCAATAAAAATGAAAAGTAGATAACATGTGGAGATAGAAAAAGATATGGCAGAAAGCTTAGTGTTACTGAAGTATATTGTGCATAGAATATACATGTAAGTGAGAGAACTTGTTTTATGATACATAGTTTAATTTCTGGTTACAGAGCACCAGTTCCCTTCCCAAAACTCTCTTTCTATTTTGCACATCAGCTGTATTCTTATAATTGAAACTCAGTCTTGACAATTTGTGGCATATTTCCAGTACCATCTTGTTTATATACTCACAGTACCCAGACTGGCATTCTGTGCCACTAGAGTAAATATCTCAAATCCATAAACTGTGAATGTATTTTAAGATGAATACTCAAGATCTGGATTACTTTGGGGAATTAAATGTAATAGGCATTGGCATAATCCATATTAACCGTTCTTTTGGAGTAGTTTATTTATAAAATGTCAATGCAGATTAAGAGTAATGTGTTTTGTACATGGAACCTACTGAAATCAATGATATATTACAGGAATAGTGCATGCATAATACAATTAATTATGAAAAAATATGTAAATTCACAACAGTTATTTTATTAATATTAAAATTAATCTGCACACATTTTCATTGAAATATTTAACACATTCTAAGGTTAAAGCACAAAGATTTTTAGATGCCTGTGTTCACTCTTTGGTTGGTATTGACATCCATAATGTCACCACTGAGCTGCTTTGTGGACTGGTTGGTATCTAAAACCTTCAAGTTGCTATCTGCCATACCCTTATTTGTGTCTGTCAGATGTCAGGCATGCTCCCTGGCTTTAATCAACTCATTACCATCTGACACTGGAATAATTAATGTTTCAAATCACACCAGCTCCCAATCCATGCATCTTAAATTGAGAAATATCCTCCTACTTTTTGGATAGTCTCTTCAAAAATTATGGAAATTCTACATGATGCGTACATGGTTTAGACTCATTCCAATTCAAAAACTTTAGGATGATGGATCACTACTTTGTTTTAAGATTGAAGTAATTCTTACCACAATAAATGTTAAAAGAAATTAAAATATTTATTACAAAATCCAAAATATATGATGTACAGCCAAGTGGCAGTTATGATAGAAATAAATCTTAAATATACATACTTTTCTTAAAGTATTATCCAATTCCAAAGCTTTCTCTTTCCTTCTCTGTAAAGAACTGATGGATTGTGAAAGCTTACCCAAATCCATTTTGCAAATTCCCCTGGATTGCAAATTCAGTCTTTTGGTAAATTTGGATTCCTTCTGTACTGCATCCCTTTCTTGACATTCTATTGATACCATCCTCTTTATTTTATTACTTGATTTAATAAAAAAAAAAAAATTTACTTATTTAGTATCTTTGTTACCCCTTAAGAAATTCTAAGAGCACTTTGGTACACAAATTGTCATACCTTAAGCTTGACTTCACTTTCCTGTCTGGATAAGCAATGCTCTATTTTCATCATAAAACCTCTCTGTATACAGAATTCTGTGGGACCATATGAATTGACAAGTATACCTCAATTAAATCTGGAAATGGAGTTAATGGATACTAGAAATGGAGTTAATGGATACTAC
This sequence comes from Ceryle rudis, assembly GCA_033439905.1. Taxonomy (NCBI): domain Eukaryota; kingdom Metazoa; phylum Chordata; class Aves; order Coraciiformes; family Cerylidae; genus Ceryle; species Ceryle rudis. Next base: position 14,381 of record JAAGNO010013001.1, on the reverse strand, counting down.
CGATACTACCTCCTGACTGAAACCAGAGAAAAAGGCTGTATCTGTACTTGAAAATAAAAAAGAGCTGGAGACCAATCCCTTGTCTCAGAGCTCATGTGAAAATGACTGGCTTTCATCAACAATGTTTAGAGCATATTGTCACATAGCTAAGAGAAACTGGATGCGTTAACACTTATTTGATTCAGTCTGGATCTCCTTTGGATCCCAGATGAAGCCCACACATCCAGAAAACATGATTTTGTGCATGTTTTCTCATGTAAAATGTTTAGAATAATGTAGTTAAACAGAGGTGTATTTTAATGGTATGAAACTGAAATTACATGCTGCATGCAAAGCAATCATAATTCCCCTTGAAAATTATCCCTTGCAGGTGATATCCCCTCATCAGAGCTCGGCCATGTTTCTGTGAGCCCTTGTTGACAGGAGCAAAAACATGTTCAGCAATTAAGCTAACATTGTCTGAGTACTGTGGATTATCACTGCTTGAACTTCCAATGTGACTTTCTCAAAAGTACAGTAGATTGCTTTTGTTTTATAATGAGTTTGCAGAGATCAAGCTTTAAGGATATCAAATAGTGTTGATTTTAAAATAATTATACCCCACCAATTTTAGCAGATGAATACAAATCCTTAGACAATAACATCTTTGGAACAAATTTTTGTCAGATGTAGTTTCCATGCATTGTAATACAACTGGACAAGTTCTTTTTCAGTATTGATTATCTTTAGGAATTTGTGAGTGTTTAAATGTTTCATTCTCTGGAGTCATTTACTGGAAAAAGTATTCATCCTCAGTTGAGTGTGCTAGCCATTAAGCACTCCACTGAGTGCTCTGTAGTAAATGTCTCTCAATGACTTCTGTTAGAAGTATGATAGATTAAAAGCATAATTAAATATCAATTGAGTAGATCATCTGTGTTTCAGGATTGTCTTTTTCCCCATTTTAGGTGTCATAGCCACTGAACTTTAAAACAAAAGAAGGAATCAGTCCATGAAATCCCATCTGCACAGGAACATAAGTGTCTAGGTCTGTCTAGCCTTGCAGTATTCTGAAAGACATCTAACCTACATTAAGAAAGATTATACTGAGTCATCCTCTAGTGGACAAGCCTTTATATGTGTACAATGAAAAGAGGTAAGCAGCTTACTAAGATGTCCTGGATTTCACTTTGCAGGTCTTCAAAATGCATGCTTCTAGATTAGCTTTACTGAAAACTTAGAAAGTCACTATAGGTGGCCTGGATTGCCTCACTGCCAAATTAGGTGTAATAGATATCTTTCTCAATATCTTGCCTCTAATGCTGTATTCTGTTTGGAAGCAAAATCTAAAAGTGGTTTTGCTTGCTTTCTGCAAAATGACCATGAACTGGCCCTTAATACTGAATTTAAATGTGGTAACCTTATTCACAATCATCTTTAAATAACAAAATGGTACAAAAAGGCAATTAACATAAATCAAAACATAAATTTTAAACAGCCAGCTCTTAAAAAAATTCTAATCAGACACCTACTGACTCAAATCTAATCCTGATGCCATTGAAGTCAGGTCATACATTATTTTAATTTCTTCTAGCTAGCTTGCTAGTTTCTAGTTCTTATAATAGCATGTATCACTACAGCATCTAAGTGCCACTGAGGAAATAGTAAGTGCTCTAACAACCAGCTAGTGATCCAATTTTTTCTCTCTACTTCTGTTAAGGCAGTTAGAGCTAGGAATATATTTTTATTTATGGTGTTTCAAACCACATCTTCTATCTTTTTTTTCCTCATCTTCTATTTTAACTACTCTTCTATTCCTCAGTGTCATCTTCAGTGATATCTGGAGAAGTTTATATTTTAATTGAAAGAGTGTTACATTTAGGTCTGGTGAGATGAAGTTTTGGTCCTTTTGTTGAGAAAGTGATGTACCACTTTTTTTTTTTTTAATCTTCCCCAATATCATCATAATGGAAGTTTCTACAGAAAACTGTTGTAGGTGCAAGTCACATACTATGTGAGATGTCTCAGGCATTAGAGATCAACAGAAATTCATTCTGAAGGTGGCTGATATGGGATGACTGTTTCAGGAGTCATCACATTTAGCAGTGTTCTGTGAGGAGAGTATGGTAATTTAAATTTTTTTTTTTAATTTATACATATACATAAGGAGATGTTCACATTCTGAATTTGCCTTTTTTTTTTTTTTTTTTTTTTTATAGTGCCAATACCAAAAAGGCAAATATTAACACAATTCTAGGAGAATGCCAAAATGTGATGGTCTATCACTACTACAGTGAGATTGAAGGGTATCTTTTCTTAGCCACTGCTGAAAGGAATTATTAATTCTCAGTAAAGATTCATCTGGCAACTTTGTCTGAAAGAAAATAGGAAATGAAAGAAAACAGGGAGCTCACTTGAAATCCACAACTTTAAGACATTTTATTAAGAAATTAAATACAGTATAACTGTTGGAAGATAACACCAGAGACATATACTTAAGAAGCTTCAAAGAATAAGAGAAAGATGCAAACAATAAAAGCTTTTAGGTTAGTTTAAGGAGAGTAAAACAGGCTGCTTAGCCACCACAAATACAAAATTTCTTTATGTGCTAATTAAGACCAGTGACACCCTGAGTCTCTTGTTTATGTACTTTGCACTATGCACAGCACAATTTAGATTCTCACAGTTGTTACTAAAAGTCAGTCTTAGTTCATTAATTAATCTATGCTCATTATCCGGAAGGCAGTCATCCTGTGAACAGGAAGTCAAAGGAGAAGATGTATTGTTAGTGAAGGTTTTAGAGCAATTTGCAGGAAACTGAAACATTAAATATTTTCTACCCATAGTGAAGTTTTTTTATCTGTAACAATAACATCTCTATATACAACCTTGAAAGAAATACATGAGAGCTTGCAAATCTGGTGCATAACAGAAGATGTCATTCACACTAACCAGCTGCTTTCTCATAGCTTAATAAATTAAGGGGTGTTACCTAGAACATATGGGTTTATGATGATCTAAATATTCTTCCAAGATTATGAAAAAAATATCTCTTGTTAGAAAATAAAGATGTAATTATAACAACATATTAAAAAGGATAAAGTGGGAAAAAAGGCAGCTATACAAGTGTGGTTTGAAATGATTTCATCCTGTTGAAGAAAGCCTGCATAAACTACTTGATACAGGGTCTGCAGTTTTCTCTCTCCCCTTCTTTCCCTCTTCCTCTCTCTGTGTATGTTGTATAGTTATATAAGGTATATAGCATGAAAATATATATTGTGTTCAACTGTATTTTCTTATAGTGAAAATATGTACTTTACCATTATTCTATCAAAAAGTTAGGTATGCAATCTAAACCTACATTAAATCTGACTTAAAAGTATATATATAAGACATAACAATAGAGAAACATAACAGGAACATTTAATATTCATAATCACATATATAACAATTCCTGGAAATTAATTGTGGGTGTTGCATTTAAAAAACATTTAAAAAACCTGTACACCTGTGGGTCTGCCACTGCAGTAACAAAATGATAATTACATCTCTTTAATAACCAAATAGTTCTGAAAAATACACACCAAAACATACATTATTTGCCAGTTGGAAAGGATGATGAAAGGCAAAGAGGAGGGCACAAAGGATTGCAAAACTCCAAGATGACAGGATGTAGCAGATATGTTTTGCCATATATTTTGTTAAATAGGCAGGCAAACAAAGCCCTCTCTTGCTCATTTATTTCCTATTAACAGAATAATTAATATAAGCTTTAGGAAGTACTAATTTTCTTCCCAAATATATCACTAGTACGTACCTACCAAACCTTTGGCTAAAGTATTTCTAATTCTTCCTCTCAGTGAGCACATGATGAGAGTTTAAAAATAGACCGGAATGTGTTTAGAATCTGGTCTATTTAAAATCTCAAATTGTTATGATGGAAAAGCTTAATGTTGGTATTTATAGGACTCATTACATGATATGTTTAATGCGTTGGTATATTTAAAACATCTTTGGTCTGGAAGGATATTTATTGAAATTGTAGCAAAACCAGTCAATAATAATAATCTTTGAAAAGAGGTAGCAATGTATGTTACTGGGTAATACTGTGAAAACAAAGCTAAAGTAGATACATAACAAATAATATTTTTAAGAATGGAAACTACTGATGTATAGCAATCTGTTCTATACCAGTAACAGCTATATTAGGCATCATTATGAAATGTGTATAAACCCTCACAGTAGAGAAGGTCCAAAGAAATACTTATTAAAAATAATACTGCTATTATGAGTTATCCTGTAAAGATGTAATCTTGAGCATGTTACATTAAAAAGAAAGAAAAAAAAAAAAAAAAAAAAAAAAAAAAGATTTCTGGGAAGGTTTCCATAAAAGATATAACTTTAAAAATTATAGAAAAGACTATAAGCATTTAAATCTGGTGGTGGATACATCAGGTTGTGTGCTCACTATCAGGTTATTAAAGCAATATGATTTTAAATTGCTACCCAACATTTGAATTCTCCACCATTCATCATGTTTTCAAAGCAACTTGGATTAATAGAACATAGTTTAGAAAGTAATGCATATTTCAAATGTTCCTGCTGACTTAGTCACTGCTAATATAACAGATTTAATGTTTTGGGGTTTTTTTAGTGGAGGACATAAATAGTGGTGCATTTCAGTACATAAAATTTTGCCATTTGTAGTAGAAGGCTGTAGACTTTGCACTGACCTGACTCTGTAAGGTCTCAGCACTATTCTGAGCTTATCATATCCTGTATGATTTTAGCTCATCGGTACAGCCAGTGGAATTCAGAGAGCAATTAATCTCACCCCCAAATAGATATTTACATTTGACCAGCCAATTCATGGTTGCTTTCATTATCTTATTACAGATTTCACCCATGTACTGTAGATGTGTCTCACTGCTCCCTTTCTGATTTGGCAGCCTGACAACTGTCCTTGTGACAGTGTAACATAGCCAGTGTTGTGAGACAGAAACCATCTAAATCATTCCTTGGCAGACCTTGATATTTCCTGATAAAAGAAAATAAAGAATTGTAGGTAGCATGAACTTGGTCTGAGCTCAATCTAACTAAAAAGGCAATACAGTTACACAGACAAGTCTGGCAAAACTTCTCAACTTTTAGGCTTTTAGGATTCGCCAATTCATGTAAGTGAAGATATGATCAAAAGGAATAGGAACACTTGCCTGGGCTTTAATATATCTTTAAAAATATCTTTAACATATGCTGTAGTTTTGCTATTTAACATACATCTTTCCACACAGTTTTGTGCTCCACAAATTTTTATGTTCTGAAAAACATAAAAGAATACTTTGTAATATTTCATGTCCATAAGTTTATTACGCTAAAAGGGAGAAAAAAATTATAAAAGCAAGACAATCTACAATAACTCAAAGAAGCATAAAATATCAGAACTGGTATCAATTCTTTAGGTGGATGCAAATTTTATGGACGTATATTTAGAAAGTTATAAAAAGATTTTCTATATAAAAGTAACAATACTGGATATACCATTAGCAGGACTGGATATGCAGGTATTTACTTATTATGCTTATTAACATTGCCTATTTCATAAATTATAATCCTAAACTCACTAAAAATAAGAAAACAGACATTAATACAAAAGTAATTTACACATATGTATTTTATTAATCATAAAATTAGTGAAATTAACTTTAAACAGTTAAGAAATACACCCATGGAATAAATCCATTAAATGTTTACAAAGGCATAATTTTAGTGAATAAGAAGGGTGTCTGGAAACATAAATCTATGGGTCAGATCCTGTAATTTGTCATAGTTCTTCTGAAGTAATCTGAATAATATTTTTCACTGTATGAAAATGTTTTCCTAAACATTTATTTTCTCTGTAATCATATTTATTGTTTCTTGTCTCAAGTTTATCTACAATTTTCTATTTTACCTGTCATTATATAGAATTGTTTTGTGTGGTCTGAATATTGTTTAACTGTTTACCATGCAATAACTTCCAACAACAGCTATGTTTTTAACTCTGCAATGAGTTTTACCTATGTGATGCCCATTAAAGTCAATGGGAAATACACCACTAAAATCCTTGTTTGCCACTTGGAAAATTTATGAGCAAGAAACTGGAGAAAAAAGTTCAGAGTCTACAAAAGAGTGTTGTTATACTTACTGAGTATTCAGTGGCTCAGCTTGCTGAGCTTCAATCTGCATGCTTCACTGGACACTGTAGTTTCGTAATTGGCACTGCTGGTTGCCTCTAGAACTATCACACACCAGTTCATGGGCCCTGGGATAATATGGAATGGGCCTCAATATGCACAGTTGTTTTCAAATTAGAAAGGAAAAGTCCAAGAAAAAGGGATATACATCATTAAAACGCCTTTAACACCAAAGACCAAAAAAGAGTTCCCTTGCTTTTAATAACCAGAGAGAAAAAAAAGCCTAAGGATACTTTGCAGCATATAAAGTACTTTTGTTTATTTTTTCTGGAATCCAAGGAATGAGAAATACAGAAATGTAGAATCATAGAAATGTCTGGGTTGGAAGGGACATCTGGAGGTCATCTAGTCCAACCCCCCTGCTGAGAGCAGGGACATCCTCAACTACAGCAGGTTGCTCAGAGCCTCATCAAG
>JAAGNO010013000.1:0-12018 GCA_033439905.1 Ceryle rudis | reverse complement strand
GCGGCCGGGGCTGGCCCGCGGAGCGCCCGAACCCTCGCCGCGGAGCACCGGCCGCGCCCTCCCACTCCCAGCCGTCGGGCGGCTCCCGCTGCCCCCCCGCCAGGCCGAGCAGAACGGCCTTGAAGGGCAAGATCCCGGCGCGCTGCCCCGGGAAACGGCTCGGTGGGTGTTGCGCAGACACCCGCAGAGGCCGGCGCCCACAGCGAACGGCCACCTGCTCAGGGACGAAGCTTTAACACCCAGTCGCAACGTAGCTGCCTAGAGCTGCTGCGGAACAAAGATGCAGCACCAAAATTCCTGCATAAAGATGGCGTTAGCATTCCTCTGCCTCTCCACATACTCTGCCACGAACAGAGATAACTGAGGTACTGGTACTGCCTCAACATAACAGGCTTTGCTGTTCCCTTACCTGCTGGTCAACAGAGCCGCCCGGCATCCAACAATCTAGCTGTCAACACTGACTCCTCTCCTTGGGATCAGGGCTTAGGTTCCCAGCTCCTTTGCTTTCACCTTAGTTCAGAACCAAGGTCTGTAGACATGCTCAGCTTATACACCTATAACATTTTTTTTTAGGTCCAGGACAGACCAGCAGGATCTTCAAGAGCGTAGCACAGCAGCCGGCCACTCCCTCCACATCAGCCAAACATCGAGCTCGTCACCGTCCAACGTTAACAGCAAAATGCAAAAGCTCTTTATTAAAAAAGCAGAGCAAAATCCAATATGAAAAAATCATGAACGCAAACCAACCAGTTTGCAAAGTTCCTTTTTCCTCTTAAAATACATCTTTTGCCTCTTAAAATATGTACTGCAAGTTCATTTCTCCCAGGGAGGCTCTCTTACCGCTGCCCTGACAGAGGTCTCCACTTCCTCTGATTCAGACCCTCCCATCCCCTCCTTTCCTCCATGCCACATGAGGACTTGCATTGCTGGAAAAGTGAAGCACCTTTCTCCCCTTCATGCTCCGGGAAGCAATTTCCAGGGGCGAGTCAAGAAGCATCACTCCTGGCCAGTGTAAGGCCCAGAAAACAGCACTCGGCTCCAGGATCCTGAGAAGCCAGCGGGACAGTTTTGCCATTTATCATAGTGGAATGAAATCCTGTTGCATTTTGGCCACAAGAACTCCAGCCAAGGGCGGCAGCTCACGGTGAGGAAGCACAGATGCTGACCCTCGACAGTCCACCCCACCCCTTCCACGCCAGTCAGTGTTGTAGAGGCTTGAACCCTGGCCAAAGCCCAGCTGTCCAACAAGGATATGGACGGTGACTGCACAGCAGCCCCCTCTGCACAGCTGTTGTGTGTATAAGGAACGCACACCCACTGGCCATCGCTACAGCCAGAGCCACGGAGGAGGAGCAGGGTAAAGAGCCAAAGTGAGCCCTGTCAGCTGCTGCTTCCATCTGTAAGCACAGGGTTTAAAAGCACAGGTGGGCAAGACCTGGTGTTTTCAGCAGCTTTGGGACCCGATGAGCAAAGTAAACGGCTCCCACCTACAGGGAACTGTAAACACTGCTGCCTGCAATTATCAGGTTTCCCTCTGAACAGCCCCAACAGCCAAACAAATGCCTCAGAAGGACCACTGCACCAACCCGCTGGTAACAACAGGGTGTGCTGACAGACCGGTGCTGTGTAAACAGCCACAGAAACTACTTCAAATGCTGTAGCAGTGCAGGGAAAGGGCTTCACATCATGAACGCAGACCCACGAGCCTCTATGCCAGCTCTGGATAGTTGTTCCCCCCTCTCCTTTATGTGGTCAGGAGAAAGATTTATGAAGAGCAAGAGCAATTTTCTGCATTTGCAAGACTTTACATTACCCCACTCTAACAAAACTGTCCCACTTATAAAGAAGGGGCTGTACCTGAGTTGTTCACCCTCTTCCTGACAGCAGGTATCTGGATTCTTTAAGCTACAGCCTCATTTCCTAGAACTGTGGGTTCCCAAGGGGGAGCCCTGCACATATGCCATGATGGCATTCTGCAAGAAACTTGCTCGTTGGGCCTCTTCTTCCCTCATTCTGGAGATGTCAGCCTCTTTCATTCTCAGCTTCTCCAGCAGCATAGAGATTTCACCTTCTTTATCCAGCAGTGCCTCACGGTGATTATTTGATAGGGCTGTGAAAGAAGAGCAGCATTAGTAAAGAAAATTAGAGTGTCCCTAGAATAAAGAGGAACCAGACGTTACAGGCACAGCCAAAGGCAACAGAAGCAGGCACGTGAGAGAAGCTGCACGAGACAACATGAGAGGTTTTGCACAGACAAGATGTTAACACTTCACTGTGCAGGAAATCCAAACGTTTTGCTTGCTGAGCCTTAGTCCCCATAAAATGAGGTCAAGAATCCCTGCAAATACACGAGGATGGAGGGTACGACTCATGGCTGTACGCACAGGCAGGAAGCACCGTTGCTGCTACCTGTACATGTAGCTCTGTTCCCGAACCACTGGAGGGTAACAGCATTACCATCTGAGAAGTTGTTCCTGTTTAGCAGAAAAGGATCCATCACCTTTCAGCTGTCTCTCCAGAGCTGCAATCTTCTCTCTCAGCCCATCCTGTGCTGTGCGTTCAGCCTGTAGGTGTCCAATCTGCTCCTGTAATTCCACTTTCACTTTATTCACTTCTGTCACTTTCTCCTCTTCCTTACTGTTCAGGTCCTGACACACACAGACAAATCCCATCAATAGCCAAATAACTTCAGCAACTTGTTCTGCCCCTCTGGCGACCTACTTCAGTCCAAATCACCTGCTGGAGTTCCTCTAGACGCCTTCTGAGCCCATCAGCATGCAGGCTCAGCTGACTGGCTTTGGCTTGGGCCTCAGCAACCATTTGTTTTTGCTTAAGGCAGCAGTTCTGAGCTTCATCCCTTGACTCAGTCATCAGCCGCAGCTTCTCTTCTAGGTGTTCTAGTTGCTGCTGCTGTAAGGCACAAAGGAAAAGGAAAATACATCAGTCTTATTCTATTCCTATGAAGGGATTCTACCCTTTTTCTTCCCAACACAGTGACCCCTTGGCTGAGTCAACTGCCACTGAAGAACAAGCACATGACTTAGCCATAACAGATACAGCACTTCCCCCTTGCATTCAGGAGTGCATCTAAGCTGCTTTCTGTTGCCAGGGAAAACATTCTGATGGAGATGCTGCAACACCCAGCTCACTAGGTAGGAAACAGAGGCATGTCCTTGGTAGCAGCACCAATGCCACTGCCTGTGTTTACAACTTACACTCTATCTTCACTTCCTCCATATCCCAAATGGCTTTGAAACACCAACGTCTGCAGCTAAGCAACTGCTGTGTCCCGCCACACACGTGGCAGCTGTTGTATGTTTGTAGCTCAGTACAGCACCTTCTTTTGTGATGTTACACATAAGTAAACATTCTAATAGTTTGGGTGTATTTTCTACATCCCTTGTTCTCTTTCACAGGGTGTTGATTCACTGCCATTTTGACAAAGTTCAATTCTACAATGACATATTTTAATCCAGCAGCAGCAGCCACTTGTGGAAATTCCTCTGAGTCCAGAGACATGGGAGCAGCCCACGAAAGCTGCTGTTAAACAGAAGGATCGACAACTGGCCATTAACTTCAAAAGCTGTCGACTTAAATGAAATCTGCTATGACAATATCTACATCAAATCTGTTACTACTGGAAAGCACAAAGCAGGCAGATATAATGGTTACATTCTGGAGCTAATTCAAAGTAGACTTCTCAGGACTCCTTCCTCAAAAATCATGCTATTTGCAGGCCAGTTAAACCCAGAGCAGGGAGTTACTGAGCAGTTCCCCAAGAAAAAGACAGGCTAGACAGTCAAATCCACTCCTCCCCTCAGAGGCAGGGCCCACAGACAGGTCTTGTCCTTACCGACTCCAGTCGAGCCTGATTCCGGACTTTTATTAACTCCTCCTCTGCCTGGCCTCGCTCAGCAAGTGCAGCTGCTTTGACTTGGCTCAGCTCCTGCCACAGAAACATGAAAGATCATTCCAGATAGAGAACCTGCATCACTGCAACACTGACCAGAGAACAGCAGCAGCTTCCAGTCGCAAGCTACAACATGACACAGCTGCCTGTCTCACTCAGGGGCAGGGAAAACAAACCCAGATTACATACCTTTTCTCACCCCAAGATTGCCATCTAAATTCAATGAGAATTTCAGTTATGTGAAGGCAAGTAATGGGTGACGCTTTCCAAAAACAGGGGACTAGGAGAGGGCAGGGCAGTGCTGGATCTCGCTGGGGGAACAGATAAGGAGAAATATGCTACACTACTTGGGACCACATGGGAAACCTGTGAAGTCAAATCCTGGTAAGAATCCAACCATGTTCAACAGAATTTTTTTTTTTTTTTCCAGTCAGATTCTACAGGTTTCTCCTTGGAACCTTCTCCTTCCTTAGTTCAAAGCAGTAAAAATAATTTTAGCCAATAAACTGCTGGTTTGTGTTCCTCCCTACAGCCCATGACAATCTTTACATAGGTCGGCAATGGAAGACTCCACAAAGCTCCACTGGCAGCCTTCTCCTGCCACTGCTACCTGAGCATTCCGATGCACCTGGAGCATCCATTCTCACCTCCTCCAGAGCTATCCTGATGGCCTCCAGCCTCTGGATCCTGTCCTGCATGGAACGTTCACTGGCCTCAATGTGCTGTGTCATACGATCCACCTGCAAAGCAGCAGACACCATTTAAGCAAGTGCCAGAAAACCACTCCTATCTCCAGGCACAGCAGCATGGCCACTGGGCATAAGGAGGAGCATCCTCTCATTGACCCACCTACCACCAAAGAAAAACCCTTACCTCCCTCAGAGCTCCACTAGGAAACTGTGATATGTATAGAATCTGCCCTCTAGAAACTAGGAACTTTAGACAAAGATCCCTTCGAGGTCAAGATAAAAGATACAGTCCAAGTTCTCACCTTCAAGTGGCATGAAACACCAGATTCATTTTTGGTTTACTGTGGCTAAAAATCTTCCTAACCTATATCTTTTCTTACAAGTTTTCAAAATCTTTAGAGAAATCTATTGGTATAATTTTATTTTTGAGAGATTTCACACCTCAATAAACACTCCAAAGAGAGTTGTCACAGCCTCTTGTTCTGTCCCTATTCAGCCAGAATCCCTCTGAAATGTAACAGAGAAGGAAGTAGCAAGCCAAGCCCTGGGAAAGGATTGGTTGAATAAACCATGTGTGTCTGAATTTCCTCCATTAATGCACCTTTATTTCAGTGAACATGACAAGACTGCTTATTCATAATGGCCTCTATGTGTGGCAAGACTGACGGGGGCCAGTCTCCAAGCCTCTTTTCTAGAGTCACATACCACTCTGGCCCATACTCTTGCAAGCTACAACATCTCACTATCTGGTAGAGTGTCTTGTGATCGCTTTGCTTGTAGAAATGGCCCATTATTCCCACAGTAAGTCTGAGTCCACTAATTCTTAAGCTCTTTAAGAGCATCTGACTAGCAACATTAACCTCCAGTGGCACCTGTATGTCAGGACCAAAGAGACACTAACCTCAGGATGCTGCAAAAGCACCATTCTTACCTCTTTTACCCGAAGGGATTCCACATCTTCGAGGCTTTGTTTAAATCTTCTCTTCTCCATTTCCAGGCGTTCTGCAGATTAAAAGCAGGCGTATCACAATTATGGCATTCCTGCTGCCCAGCCTGTATTTATACTCTATCACAAACTCTTCCACTCTTTCTCCTTGGCCACCTTGCACCGCTGACTCACGGACAATAATCCCAACCCATAGGTGTCCATGAATTGTTTGTGCTTCTCCACTCACCCTCAGCCTGCACAGCCCGCAGCTTCAGCTCTGCTGTTGTGTTGGTCAAGTCTTGTTTTACCTGGAATAGCTGATCCTGCTGAACTTTGCATTTCTTCTCCAACTCATCCACCTACAAGAAAATTATCACCACAGAGGATTTCCTTTTACTATTAGCAGAAAAAGTTAGCAGGACAATTACAACAAACACGGATCAAAGTAGAGGACGTATATACAGAGCAGAAGGGAACAATGTCCACATCCCATTTTTCAGCCTTGGACTTGCTTTCCTACCTGGTTCCTTAGAAGCAGATTTTTCTCACTGGCAGCAGACAAGTCACGCAGAAGCTTGTCTTCCCGATCAGCACCTTCCTGCAAATGGAATCAAAATTAAGAACCTGTATTCACCGTAGTTCTTGCAGTGCCGACTTGCTCCAACCACCACCATACCCAACTAAATCCAAACTATCCCCAAAACATCGTGGCTCTTCTCCACACCTACTAGTCACCTATGTAATTTACACAAGAATTTTTGTCAGGGCAGCTGTGGTTAACCCACTAAAAATCACATTTGCCCATCCCATCCATCATCCCCCACATCTACACAAACCAGGTATGACCTGGAACCCTGCTCTCAAACCTAACTAGGACTTATCCAGCTCACCTGCTTTTGCTGCTGGAGCTCCATAAAGTGGCGCTCAGCCATGCTGGTTTGCTCCTGCTTTGTGGCATTCAGTAGCTCTCCCAAATTGTGCACCTTCTGCTCAGACAGAGCCAGGGCAGCTTCAGTCATCTGCAGCCTATATAGAGAAATACTTTCCAGAGTCCTTTCTAAGGGATGTGCTTCCAGAAAGCTGTGCCACATGGTACAACATGTTAACACATAATGGGCAGTGGATGAAATCAGGCTACCTAAATGAGACGTTTTTTGCCCTTGGGAAAGGACACCACATATCTGTGCTCCCAACAGCCCCTGCAAACAGTGAGTGACCTGGGACTTCTCAGAACCTGGTGTTCTGGTGCCCCATTGCATTTTCCCTGCCCGGACCCCTCAGGATTTGCCCACTCTCACAGGAGAGCAAAGCTGGCTGCTTTATACCTCAGCAAGGTTGTTTAAAGTTAGACACAGAATTTTAAATACAGAGTAAGCAAATAGCTTCTGCTACTTGTGTTTGAGGGACATGTCGACACTGAAGCACAGTGTAACAAAACTATCTTTACCTGACAGAATTGAGTGAGACAGACTTATCGGTGTTTGAAGTCTAACCGCTGTCATGTGCGCGTGGCTCTACGCAATCTAAGCTGCATTGGGCAGCTCCACCTCATTGTTCCTAAGCATACGATCCTGCTGGTCTGGTTCCTGCACATCTGCAGCGGTTCTCAGAGGAGGCTGCCAACTGCCAGGGGAAGCAGGTACAAACCCTCGCCAGGCTGTAAACCGTGCAAGGAACATGCCCCCATCCCCACAATCCTTCCCCCCCTCTCCTTTTCTCCCTCTGTAATTCACTTGCTCTTACACCAACGTGCTGTAATTTTACTTAAAAGCAGGCTAAATATCTAACGTGGCAAACCCAAAGGCCTGATCTGACCAGAATTTCTGGCTATCACTGCAGAACTAAGCAAAATAGTAAGCAAGATTAACCCCCTTCTTAACAGCTCTGCTCAGCACTGCCTGTGCAGCACAGAACAGCAGGAAGGATAAGGGTGTCCTCCTCCATACTTAGCTTGCAGTGAATGCATAATCGAGTGTTGCTCATCCAATGCTTCCTGCAGCTGGCTAACTTGTGCTGCAGACATCCTGGGGGGGGGGGGTGGGTAGAAAAAAAATAAAGATGTGTTATTTCTGCCAGGAAAAGAACAGGGCCCGATTCTGCCATCAAAGGGCAGAAAGCTCAGAAATTCAACTCACCTGCCACTCCTGGCTATTTCTTCTCTCTGCTTGTCTATAGTGTCCATTAAATCCAAGAACTGTGAAGGAGGCAAACATCAGTGACAACATGAACTGCATCATCTTGAAGCAGTTACATTTCTCACCTTTCTTTTCCTAGTGACAGCTGAAGACAAATCAAACCACCCTATCAAAAGCAAGCAAACTGGAGGTTTGACAGGTTCATCAGCACATCTGACTGAGATCATTGACTATAGGGACTCTGCACCGTTCAGTGTCAGAAGGAAAACAGACTCATATTTCTAGGTATTCACAACTTGGAAGATACTAAACCAGTTGCAAAAGAACTGAAAGCACTAATATGGGTGAAAAAGTTACCAGAAAGCCTCCAGAATCCAAAGTGAGTATGTTCAGCAGAGCATGTGCCCATGCCCACAACCATACTGTCATGAATTTGATTCCTGCACAACCTAGCCCAGAGGAAGGGTCCAATTTACTAAACGGTGCTGTGTGCCTGCCCATGAAGATGCACATGCAACTTCAGGTGCACAGTAATCCTGTCACTGAGTGCTCTGTGGGGACACCAAGGGAAAGCATAGGATCCTGCTACCCCATTTGAACTGCCAACACGTAAGACTGCTGACCTGCTTCGTCTTCTCGTTCTTCAGACTCAAAACCTCCTTGCTGAGTATGTACGCCCGGTTCTGGGTCTCACTCAGGATAGTCTGACGGTCTTGGTTGTGATCCATGGCTTGATCTGATGCAGAGAAAGTAGGAGAGCATGCACATGTTTCTAAAGCAACAGAACAGCAAGCACCGCTGGAAGAGGCAGCACTCAGGATGACAGCTGGCTAGCATGAGCACCAGGGTGGTAGCCCTTCTTAGGCCAGCCTGCGTAAAGACAGTGCTCCCACCTTACAGACACAAGGTGGGCAGAATCGAAGAGAGCACTGTATATGGGGTAATCCACACCACAGACACAGGAGTCATTCAACTCCATGGTGGGCAGGATGACAATAAAGGACATGCTGCATTAGCCGTATCCAAACTCGGCTACTCAGGGGCAAACCAGAGACCCAAGTTCTCCAACATTCACATGGCACAGTAATCTCTAAGTCAGTACAAATTAGGGTTTTTTTCCCCTCTTCCTGGTAGAATTGACACCACCAACCTGACCAGCCCTTGTAAAAGGACAAGGGAAAGTGACATAGGGCATTGTGTAAGTGCTGTTGAGAAAGGGAGGTGCGGAGGGAGAGCTCTCTCCTGGAGTAGCAAGTGCCCCAACATGGGAAAGGAGTTACTGACTTCTTCCTGTGCAGCAAGTAATACTTACCCACAGCTTTCAGAATGTCACTAGGAACGTTGTTCCCAGCTAGCTCCAGCCTCTTCAGGGTCTTGTTGCTGTGCAGACAGTTCAGCAAAGCTCGGCCACCCAGAAGCCCAATATTATTCCAACGCAAATCTATACAGAAAGCAAACTTTCACCCCATAGTCAACACATCTGCTGAAAAACACAGGGCTCAAGAGAAGTCACGCTCCTTATACGTCTACAAGCATGGCTAACTAATTCCCGATGGTCTCAGCACAAACACAGGTGAACACTGTCTCCCTTTTCAAGATGAATGAGAGGGAGTGAAAACAACAGGCAAAACAAGAAAGGCAATGATGAATCCTAAGTGCAGGAAAGTGCAGGAAGCCCTTACAGAGTCTGCCCCCCATGTTTTCATCTCATGAGCCTTTCTTCCACAACCTGCAATGAGAAAGAACTGGCACCAAGAGCCTCATTTTCCTGAAGGCAATTCTGTAAAAGTCTTTACTAAGGACAAAGTAAGTCTCAAGAGTCTGGCATGAAGCATGCCAACAGCTGCCACAAAAGGGAATGAATCCGCTCCTTCCTCCACTGAGAACTGTTCTGCTCCAAGCACACAATCTTCATCTGCAGGTTTGGTTCCAGAGATTCCAATTACAGCTCCCACCCCCCATGAGCCATGGAGCTATGACCTCTCCTCCCTGCACAAAGCCTGCAAAGCACTTCAGACTGATAGGGACTGGGAACAACACCGACCAGTTGTAGTCAGGGCAGAGATCAGGGCAGGCTGCAACAAAACTGAAAATATACATGTGTGTGTAGGTGGGCAAAGAACTAGTGGCTCTTACCCAGCTCCTGAAGGCTGGCGTTCTGTTTCAGTGCCACGGCCAGCTCTCCGGCCCCTTGATGGTTGATCTGGTTATTGCGCAGATCTAGCCGCCGGAGAAACTTGTTTGCTCCCAGTCCTCGGCAAAAAAAGGAAAAGCTCTCCTCCCACATGCCAAGGTTGTTCCATTCCAAGATTAGGCTAGAGAAAACCAGACAAGGTAAAAGTCTGTGGAGAAAACAGCTGCAAGAGCTTGAATAGCACCTTGATCACGGTACCCATTCAAACACCCAGCTCCACTAACAGACTGAGCTCCAAAGAGCAGGATGTGGCTATGGCCCTGCATCCTCCAAAAGGGCACCTCCAGTTCTCACTCCTTCACTTGTCCCATCCCTCGCAAGAAACTGCACCACTCGACATTCCTCCTACCCCAGCAAACAACACCCTCAGACCTTTTCTGACCTTGTGTTCCACCTGGCAGCAATAAAAGAAAGAGAGGTAGATACAATGTTTTACCTCCTGATGGATTTGTTCTGACTAAGAAGTTTTCCCAAAGCCTCAGCTCCCACGATTCGCAGGTTATTTCCCTGAAACAAAAGTCCCAGGTGATCAGTAGGCTACACCCTGTCGCCATCCAGCTATTCCATCAAACACCACCGGGTGCACCCCAGCTGTAATAGCGATTTCACTCTGTCAAAGATGGTCCAAGTAACATTTGTTTCACATACAAGTCAGCTCTCCAGAAAATTCAAGACCCCAGGAGGAACGGCGGACACAAGTACCACGAGTTTTGTGAGGCATCGTGACTGAGAGCTCATGAAAATCACAGGATAGCACAGGATCAGCATGGCCCACACCAGGGTGGAAAATGCTGATTCTAGATAAGCAGAACCATTTCAACACACTTCACCAAAAGGGGCTGGGCCAGCACCAGCACGGGTGAGAAAGGTGTGATGCAGTTTAGGACTGTAGATTGGAAGGAACAGCTCTGTGCCAGAAGCATAGAGAAGGACAGTCACTCTCACAGCAGAGTGATCATCACATCTGAAAGTGGATGTTTAGCTCCAAGCCCCTGAAAGGTGCTGGCAAGCTGGATAAACTCTATAGAAGCACAAGTCAAACAATGAGTAACCCACTGATTATTACAGAAAGCCAAAGAAAAGCCTACACGTGCCTCCACCTGACCAAGCAGCAACTGACAAAAGATATACAGCAATAGCTTCCTATCAAAACAGAGTAACTGAATAAAAGCAAAGATGAGCTGCAAAGTAACTCTGGAAAGTCGTGACGTACTCTTAAGGCAACACGGACCAAGTCACTGAATGACTTTAGAGCAGTACACATCTTGCAGAGCAATCCTGCCCCAGGACTGTTTCTAACTCTGATTAAGCTTGTACACCTATTTTTTTCCCACCTGTTTGTCTCAATTTTATTCAAACAGACTCACCTTCAAATCCAAAGATTTGACTGTGGTGTTGGAACAAAGACCATGCAACAGAAGTTTTACACCTAAGTAGAAAAAAAAAAAAAAAAAAGGTTTACTATTTGATACATGCAACCTTCCAGGTTCCCACTCAATGGAAAGCTTGGAGCAGAATCCATTCCATTCCATGCAACCTTTGATACGTGTTCACCTTCCAGCTCAGGCATCCTTCCCAACCGCCAGCCCAGACGGCACGGCTGGGATAAGGCACATGACTTAGTAAAGGGCCACTGCTACTGGAAAGCGCGAGTTTGAACCAACAGGGCGGGAGATTTTTTTTTATATATTCTCAGAGAAAGAGGTGCCTGGGTCGGGAACTGCGTGTCACCCTACGTACCTTCCTAATGCAGATATGAAAATAGCCCACGGCCAGACAAGACGCTTGCTGGCCTGTGGGGACCGAGCAGCGCCTCGCCCTACACCCCACGGAATCCCCACTCGCCGCTTGCCGGATTTAATGGCCTGGCAAGCAGATCGTCATCTGAATCCTCCCGTATCAGCAGCCGCCACCGATTCACACACCCACGGCCAGCAACAGCCGACGCGCTCTCCAAGACAACCACGGGGCTCAGCTCCAAGCGACGCTGCCACCGCCGCTCCCGGCCGCGCACCGGGCAACTTCTCCCCCCCGGAACACGAGCTCCTCTTCCCCACCGGGCCCGCCGCCGGCTCCAGAGCTGCCGCGGTACCTCCACCGCTGCCCGGCCCCGCTCGCTCGGAGGCCGCGGCTCGGCCCCTCCGCGGGCCCGGGACGCGTCC